>CATIWQ010056687.1:0-23408 GCA_949673415.1 Euphorbia schlechtendalii | reverse complement strand
TTATTTTCCTTAATTGATTTCATTCAGATCCATAAATTAAAAATGAAATAAAAAAAGCATAGTAAAATAATATCTTATGTAAGGAAGCAGCCAATTGTTAGAGTAACTCCGAATTTATGTCCACTTCTCTGTCTCTCTGCTTCTCTTCTACGTTCCGACATATCCTCTTTTTTCTCTTCTTTTTTTTTTTTTTCATTTTCAGACCAGATTTTGAACACTTATTCATCTGCTTCTCTGTTTTGTCTTGTGTCTCTGTTCATGTTGTTTTGCTCATCAAAAAGGCCTTAATTTTTTGGCTCCTTTCTGTATTTATTTCTCTGCCTTTTGAATTGTTGTGCATTCTTCAGGTTTAAGGCTACCGTTTTGTTCCCTCTGATAATCCAGTTAGGCCTACTAATCTATTTTTATGCAGAAGAAATTAATATAAGCCCAATATCTGTTACTTCACCAGGTGAAATTCTGTTTTTCATTTCCTGTTGTGCTCCCGGGTCATTACCGATGCTGGTTTAAAAGGATAAATTTAGCTGTTCTTAAGCAGTTTAAAAATGGAGAAGAAGGCAAATTCCAACTCTCCAGTTGGAGTTCTTGAAGATTATTTCAAAAGCGAAGAATCCGAAAGCTGTTACGATTCCGAATCTCAGAAACATTCAAAACCCGATTCTCGTTGGCATGCCTTTGTTAAATTGCTGCAAACCAAATCAAAGAAATCATTACCTACACTGCATCCACTTAGCGTTTTAAAACTAAGAAGAAGCTCCAGCATGAGAGAAATTGTTCCAAATCTTTTCCCTAATTCTGATTCTTCACAAAGCACAAATTTCACTCTTCCTGAGCTTCAATCAGCAACCAACAACTTCAGCCAAGGTAAGTAACTAAGTAAGTACTCTTGGATTTTTTGTTTTCGAAGGCAAAAAGCGCTTCAAAATGCTTTAAGGTTACATCTTTGTGTAGATAATCTGATAGGAAAAGGTGGATACGCAGAGGTTTATAAAGGGTGTTTCAAAAATGGGAGATTAGTGGCAGTTAAGAAGATAACAAAAGGAACAGCAGATGAAATTATAGGAGATTTCTTAGGAGAGATAGGGATAATGGCACATGTAAAGCATCCAAATACAGCCAAGTTAATTGGGTATGGGATTGAAGGAGGAATGCATCTTGTTCTTGAATTCTCTCCTTATGGGAGCTTAGCCTCTCTTCTTTATGGTTAGCTTTTCAATTTTTCATTATTTTCATCCTTCAATTGATTGCTTGCATTTATAATCACATTAAATCAGTGTATGTAATTTGCAATCTTGGTAGGTTCAAAAGAGAAATTGACATGGGATACAAGGTATAAGATTGCATTAGGAACTGCAGAAGGAATTAGATATCTCCACGAGGATTGCCAGAGAAGAATTATACATAGAGATATTAAAGCTGCCAACATTTTGCTCTCTTCAGATTTTGTGCCTCAGGTTTAATTATGGCATTGGTTCATTAGTCGAAAATTACTTTGACGTGTATTTTTGACATCTCATACAATAAAAAGTCTCTCACTTGATAGTGTGTAATGTTAATATCAGATTTGTGATTTTGGGCTGGCTAAGTGGCTACCAGAGCACTGGACTCACCATATTGTATCCAAATTTGAGGGCACCTTTGGGTAACTAACTGCAATTTGCATTTTGAATTGAAGTGCTTATTAGCTTAAAAAGTTTCATTAAACTAAACATTTTATAATTTCTAATGACAGCTACCTAGCTCCTGAATACTTGATGCATGGAATAGTAGACGAGAAAACTGATGTTTTTGCCTTTGGAGTAGTGCTACTAGAACTAGTCACTGGTCGAAGAGCTCTTGACTATTCACAGCAAAGCCTTGTTCTTTGGGTATATTTTTTAACGATCAACTTTCCTGTTTTACTAACCCAATGTGTTGGATTTTCATCTGATCTCTCTTTTTTTTTTAATGTTTTTAATTAAATCAGGCAAAACCACTGCTAAAAAAGAATGACGTTAGAGAGTTAATTGATGGTGATCTAGGGCAGAGTTATAACTTGAGGCAAATGAATCTCATGCTGTTAGCTGCTTCTCTATGCATACAACAATCTTCCTTAAAAAGGCCTAAAATGGCTCAGGTGTGCATTATTTCACAACCATTACTTCTCTATTTTACTTTAACCATTAATTAGTTTTTTAATAAGGCAATGATTTGCAGGTTTTACAGATTCTAAATGGTGACATTAGCAGCATGAAGTATCCAAGAAAATCTCGAGTTGCGTTCTTTCGAAAAGCTTTTTGTGATGAACTCTACAAGGCACAAGAGTTCAATAAATCCCCCAAAATTTAGATTAAGCTTCTGTAGATGAAATGAAAAACTATGTGCTATTTTATTTCTATTCTGTACATAAAAAAAGTTGACAAGGAAGGTTGCATAAAAAACGAAGTTCATGCAATCCTGAAAAGTAAAGTGTTTTTCTTACAAGAAAACTAGAGTGAAACATTGTAAAGAAAAGCAAGGAAGGGTAGTTTAAGTATGGTTAAAGCATGGCTGTGTTTCTTATAAAGGGACAACAGATTGAAAGTACAAATGATATGTCACTGAACTGAAAGTGGACACTGCGCTTTTGATTCTCAAAGATCCACGTTACCAAATTTTAGTTCTGACGTCATAATCCATTTATTATTTTTCATGCTATTGATATTTTTTATTGACAAAAATTTCAGAATTAAATTTTGATCATTCTATATTAACATCAGATTGTTTAACCTCCATTTACAATAAAACAAGATGGATTGTGAAAATTGCATAGTTTCAACGGGTTTATATATCATGGATTGAATTTACTTGTTTTACTTCTTTATAACTTATTTTTCTTATTATTTGTTTATCTCCATTTCAGTTATAAAAAACCTGACTATCTAGCATTTAAGCGATGGTTTTTAGGAATCCACTTGTTATATTCTAGCCAAAATAACATCAAAGAAACTTTTTTTTATGAAATAATAGCATCAAAGAAACTACTAAATAATAGTTGAACTTGAGTAGTTTCTTTTACAAATTAAAGTTCTATAATAATTCTCTTACATTTTTTATAGTTGGTGGATCATAAATATTAGTCATTTTAATTTGATGTTCGAGACAAACTATTAATGAAATAAATTATATACAAGATAATACAAAAATTGACTAGCTTGTAAATTTGTAAATTATTTTTCTAAAAGAAATCTATTTACGTGATGGGTTGGGCCAAGTTATAATCAACCAGCCCAACTCGTCTATTGTTGTATGGGATGGACTTGTTAAAGAAGTATATAGTTCAACTTTTACACACCATGGCTGCTATGGTTCCCTTCTTTTCATCATTTTCGGTTGTGCATCAATGAGTCCCAAAATGCCTCTAACTTTGGGACATTCCATCTTCAACTCAACCAAATTAAAGTTGCAAATATATGTCGTTTTTGGATCTCAATGCACATTTTTAAGCATTTTGTCCATTTTTTTTATTTAATACACATTGAAACGATAAAAATATAAAGTATCTCATCAACTTTCAAATAAGCAAAAGTTATAGGGATAAATGAGTATTTTACTTTAATAAATGTTGCATTAATATTGACAAACAATCTTAAAACGATAATTATTATGAAATAAATGTAATTTATTGTAATTATAACTATGTTAAACTAATTAAAACTGAAATTAAGTTAGATGTAAAATGAAATTTATCCTGCATTTGATTACAAACTTCGGCAAAACATCACATTTTTAAACTTGCAACCGTTTTCCAAATCTTTGGAATACATTAGCTTTATGGTCTTTTGCCTTAATATTCCTAAGGCGTATGCCGTAATATGGGCATAATTTTCTCAAAACATATAGAACTGAATTAAAAATATAATTTACATTTAAATTTTGACTTAAATACATATAGCAAAATCTTATTGATGCACTCTCTAACGTCCTCTACTTTTAAAAAAATAATATTTTATTAAAAGATATTTTCATCTATGATCAATAGATAACAAGAGAAAAAACGTCAAAAATAGAAAAATTGCGGACTCATGTTGCAAAATCAACAAAAGTTGAGAGGTTGGGAATGCATTTGTTCCAGTAACTTAATAGTCATGATCTATGATTGGTTAATTAATTAAAATTAAAAGCAGTAAAATAAAAATACAAGTTTACCCTACAAAAACAACAGGCAACTGGCAGGCGATCTCAATGGCGAAGGAAAGTTGAAAACCGAAGAAAGCGATGGCAAGTTATATCCACACAGTGTCATATATATGTTTATAGATATATATGACGAACTAAGCAATTTTATCTTCACAACCTTTTACTTTTTAAGTCAAACTCCACTTCTCAATAAATTCCTGCTTCCAATTCCGATTCGGCCTCTTTTTTTTTTCTTTAAGGGCTTTGTTTGCGATTCGTGAAATCGGATGATATTTCCGATCGTTGTTGGCGATCGTCAATGCTCTTCGTTGGCCGTGGCTTTGGCGGTGGTGGCTGAGGAAGGCGGCGGTGATTCTGATGGAGTAGCTGACGACTCCTTTTCTGAATCAGTTGAAAGAAGTTTGCGAGGTAAATTATGAAGAAAGGAAAGACTAAAAATAATGGCTTATTGCCTAATTCCTTGAGGATCATCTCTTCTTGCCTCAAAACTGTGTCTACTAATGCTACCACTGTTGCTTCCACTGTTCGCTCTGCTGGCGCCTCGGTTGCTGCTTCTATTTCTTCTTCTAGTGAGGATCAAAAGGATCAGGTTACCTGTTTTTTATTCCCCTAGATTTTTGATTTGTTGATTCCGATCACTTTAATTGCAAGTTTATGCCGTCTTAGGTTTTATTATGAGTAAAAATTTTAATCGTTTGAGTTCGGTACTTCCAAAGTTTTGTGTAGTGCATTTTGCTTCTGGCACCGGTGAATTTCTACTTCTTAGGATGCAGCATAAAAAACGTTACCCATTTTCAAGCTAGAAGTTGAATTGGCCGGGACATGCCTGGACTTTTTGGGGGTGGATTTTATTTAAACAACTTAATTTTGAAACTGTGTTATCTCGTAATTTCCCCATCTAAATATCAGTTCCGTTTTGGTTTGCTGCACCATCAATTGATTCCATTTGGTTTCTTGTGCTCAAAATTGTTTGGTTTGGTTCTTGAAGTTACTTCTTTTTTTCGTATTCTGCTTTCTGCAAGGCATTGCTTGGCTAATCCTAGATGTTTCCAAACTATGTTATGCAGACCTCGCTTCTTTTTCCTCCATCATACTGAACTTTTGGTTATTTTCGTCAGTTTTTGTTTTTTCGTGTCTTTTGTCCTGGTGCTGCCTCTACAATGAGTTAATTTTGCTTTCTTAGTAACCTGCTTCTTGGAAACAGGTTGACGTTTGGTTTGTCTTCCAGAATTAATCCCTTATTACGAGATTACTATTCAATCAATGATTACATGTGTCTTGATACTCATAGAAGTAAGAGTTATATAATGGCAGTAATTTAAGCTTTGAATAACACATTATGAGATGATTATTGTTTGTCAAAATTGTTTAGGTGGACATTAGCTTTTGATAATTTTTTGCCTTTTTCTTTAGAGTTTTTGGTTGATGTTCGTATTAGGCTGTAATTTGTATATAGAGACATCCTATAACTTATCATATGAGCCTAATGTTATCCAATGTTTTAATTTTGTTGAACTCATTGTTTCTACAACATCAGGTGTTTGCTTTCTAATGTTTTTTGAGCCCCGCCACCATTTTTGCGAAACCATGTTATCAATAAGCTACATTTAAATGTTGTTGCTGTGCAGGTTACCTGGGCTGGCTTTGACAGGCTGGAGCTTGGGCCATCTGTTGTCAAGCATGTTCTCTTACTTGGTTATGAGAATGGGTTTCAAGTCCTTGATGTTGGGAATGGTTCTAGTTTTAGTGAACTGGTCTCGAAGCGCGATGGTCCAGTTTCATTTTTGCAGATGCAACCGTATCCAGCAAAATCTAATGGCCATGAAGGATTCAGATCATCTCATCCTTTGCTATTGGTTGTTGCAGGGGATGACACCACTGGCCCAAAGGGAGTTCAAAATCATAGTAATTTAAGTGCACTTGGAAGAGACATTAACGTTGACCCTCCTTCAGGAAACTATACCAGTTCTCCTACATCTGTTAAGTTTTATTCTCTTCGGTGTCACTGTTTTGTGCATGTTTTGAGATTTCGTTCATCAGTGCGCATGGTTAGATGCAGTCCTCGGATTGTAGCTGTGGGCCTTGCAACACAAGTAAGTGTTTTATCGTATAAGATTTTTTGTCTAGTAATCATACATGCCTTGAAATTTTGGATAAGATGATGCTAGACTAGGTTCTATGTTGCATGAAAATGGAAAGGAAATTATCACATGGGAGCAATATTTGTAACAAGTATAATAATCAGAACCTTGTATGTTCATAATCTTTAAACCTTTTAAGATGCATATGTGTCTGTGCATGTGCGTGAATATAAAAACCATATACAAGTTACATAATATAGAAAATTGGGAAAAAGATCACATAAAATAATTATAGATTTAACGCATTGTGGTCAGAGCGTGATGACTGATTAAGAATCCAATTAAGGCTTGGGTCCTCTTTTGGAATGCATTTTGTTTTAAGAAACAAGTTACCAGTTCTTTTTTACGACAAGAACTTGACCTTAAGTGTATCATACAAGTTTCCAAGAGTTTCAGTTTTCGTAATATGGCTGCAAAAAAATTAGGTCTACTGAAAATGCATGAGCAAGTATTGTTCTCACCCTGATTGGCGAGTAAGTAACTAAGTTTATTGTTCTGCAGTAATGTCAAATTTGAGGATTTATTGGGGTCACTAGGCACTCTAAATTTTGGAATACTTACATGCTTTATGTTCCTTGTGTTTGTGGCAGATATACTGCATTGACGCTCTCACTCTTGAGAGTAAATTCAGTGTCCTTACCTATCCTGTTCCCCAAATGGCTGGACAAGGAATTATTGGTGTTAATGTAGGTTATGGTCCAATGGCTGTGAGTCCAAGGTGGCTAGCTTATGCTTCTAATAATCCACTACTTTCAAACAATACACGCTTAAGTCCTCAAAGTCTTACTCCATCACCAGGTGTTAGTCCATCAACATCACCAGGTGGCAGTAGTTTGATGGCTCGTTATGCAATGGAATCTAGTAAACAGTTGGCTGCTGGAATAATCAATCTGGGAGACATGGGATATAAATCGTTGTCCAAATACTGTCAGGAACTGCTTCCTGATGGATCTAATTCTCCAGTCTCATCAAGCTCTGGCTGGAAAGTTAACAGGCTTGCAGGTTCTGATATGGATAATGCAGGAATGGTAAAGTTTCTTTTCAATCCAGAAAGCATATGTCAATCTTCAGATTGTATTACATTAAAGCATAACTATTATTGCATAATTGAGAAGCAAAGGAACCAAATGATGCTGTAAAATTATGGTACTGTTTATACAGTGAAGCAAATTATAGTAACATTACCAACAAATTACATGATATTGTAAATTAGGGATGAATTTATTTAAGTTATTTCAAGATTATGGTTTTGAGGATCATGAAGCCAATTTTTTTCATGTACTCAAGTCTTTGGATGCATTTGTTTAAAATAACATGAGAAGCTTACAAATCTTAAAAACTAAAGCCAGTTATTTTTGCAATTGGATTAATATGTCAATTAAATGATGCTGCCTGCTTTACAAAGCATCACTGCAACCCTCAGTTGAGTCTTTTGTTATTAATTGTTAGGTGGGGTGTTTCTGTTTCATGGGAAACCTGTGGGCCATGAAATAGAAATCCTGATGGATAAGAGAATATTTTTCTTACATACGATTAACCCATCTGGGCAAAGTTTTTGGTTTAAGTAAGACTTTTAAGTGGCTCTTTATTTTTGTGGAAATTATCCTTCCAATTTATAATGCACCTTTTATTTTTGTGGTGGATGTTGTTCTTCCAGGTTGTTGTCAAGGATGTTGTTTCTCGTGAAGTCATATCTCAATTTAAAGCTCACACAAGCCCAATATCTGCACTATGTTTTGATCCAAGTGGGACTTTGCTGGTTACTGCTTCAATTTATGGGAATAACATAAATATCTTTCGCATTATGCCCTCGCGTACACGGAGTGGATCAGGTGTTCTAAGCTGCGACTGGAGCTCTTCTCATGTGCATCTTTACAAGCTACATCGGGGAATAACATCAGCAGTTAGTATATCTCAGCTATTGCATAACATTATTTTGTTTTCCTTCTATTTCATTTGTATGTATTTTGTGAATATTTTCATTCCTTTCTTACAGATGATCCAGGATATATGTTTTAGTCATTATAGTCAGTGGATTGCAGTTGTTTCATCCAAAGGGACCTGCCATATCTTTGTTATATCTCCTTTTGGTGGAGATTGTGGGTTTCAGTCTCTTAATCCTACAGGTTACGAGCCTTCCCTGTTTCCAGTTTTGTCTCTTCCATGGTGGTGTACTTCATCTTGCACAGTCAATAAGCATTCTTCTCCACCTCCTCCATCTGTCTCACTTTCTGTGGTAAGCAGAATAAAGTATAGTAGTTTTGGGTGGCTCAATACATTTGCCAGTGCCACTGATTCTGCAGCAGGAAAGGTTTTTGTTCCCTCCGGTGCCGTTGCTGCTATTTTTTACAATTCTATAACTCCTACTGCTCAGCATGTTAACTCAAGGGCCAATTCGTTGGAGCATTTATTAGTTTACACTCCATCAGGCCATGTAGTTCAGCATGAGCTCCTTCCATCCATGGGGATGAAATCGGGCGAGAGTGGATCTAGAAGCCAACCAGCTTCGTTTGTGCATATACAAGAGGATGACTTGAAGGTAAAAGTTGAACCTGTTCAATGGTGGGACGTATGCAGAAGATCAGATTGGTATGAAAGAGAGGAATGTATTTTCAGGACTACAGTCAGGCAAGATGCTGTTGAGACAATGGCAAAAACATGTTCTGAGAATATTCTTACCTTGGATTTTCTTGATATTAATGAAAATCAGTCAATTGAAACAAATTCTCTTGAATCGCATGAGAGATCTGGCTGGTACCTATCCAACGCGGAGGTGCAAAATAGCGCTATAAGATGTCCAATATGGCAAAAATCCAAGGTAATTGACATTGAAATTATGCTAGCGAATTTTCGTTTACAAATTTTTATTCACGTTCTTTTCTTGCTTAGATTTGCTTCTGTGTGATGGATTCTCAAAATGTTATTAATAATGGCGACGGAGAGTTTGAAATTGAAAAGGTTCCTGTTCATGAAGTTGAATTGAAGCGAAAGGAACTATTGCCAGTGTTTGATAATTTTCATGGCATGAAATCAGGAACACATGACAGGTAACTATAGGAATTGGCTTTTCTATATTTATATTTCAGCAGATTATTCATTGTCACTACTGCTCAATCCACTCTTTCAGGAGCATTGTTTTCTATATAACGTGTTTGGTTAGTAAGCAGCCATGATTACTTGAGGAAATTTAGTATCATTGTTCGTAAAGACAAGAAAGAAGAACCAAAATTTCTATAGAATGCTTCGCTTTTTACTTCTTAGTGTTTGTATCTTTGGGCTGAGCTTGTTTCAGTGATTGCAAGTCTTGGTAGTGGATATTGCTATTATAGTAATTTTACTGGGTTGAACATTTTTGCGCCCAGACTAGTTGTAATAGCTACTCAGAGAGTTGGTGTTGAGCTTCAATTTGTTGGTTATGCGACTTCTTTTTGTTACTTGCCCCTTTACAGCCAGTATTGACTTGCTAGTAAATCTGTGTTCTTATGATCATTAAGTGAATGATGGGTATGAATCCCGTCCACTTCTAAATTCACACAAGTGTTCCTAATGTTCAGAGCGAGATTCTGAAAGATTTTACGGACCTTAATATTTATATATGTGGCTGTACATATAGGCATTATTTTTATGTGCACTGGGTGTTCATGTGGTTGAACTTGGTTGTTATATTGAGAAACCTTGGCAATTGCATATTAAGCTCATTCTTCAACCTTTAGAGCATTCTCTGCATTTCTGCTTAATCACTTTTCAACTGCTTGCTTTCTTCTTTCATGTAGAGGGCTTAGATATTCACCAATGGCAGATCCTCATCAAGCTGAAGGAAAGATCGCGCAGGAGACAGTTATTTGTCACTCAAAACCAGCATCGCTTAGTTCAACTGGAAGTTCAGAATGTGGTAAAAAAGACCAGCCATACATTTTAAGTCAGTTTTAGTTACAGATAACTTGTTCAAGTTGTGATTCTTATTTCATTGTAATCAGGCTCATCAAGAAGAACAGAACATTTACTGGAGTTTGATCAAATTTACATGCCAAAAGGGCAGAGTCTGAATGAGTATTGCCAAGAAAGAAGAGGAGGGGCCACTATGGAGAATGGATTAGTGATTCCAAATTCCTCAAGAAATGTTTCTCTTGCACCCGAGTATCCAAAAAGTATTGAAAATGGTGTGCCTCCATCTGCAAATGACTCGCCTCCTGCAGGAAGAATCTGCACTGGTGAAGCTCCAGCAATGACTGCTGACGAAAGCGGTGCAATTCCATCGTTGACCACTTTTAGCTACCCTTCCCACGTGGATGATATCCTTGTTGGAGATCCCCCTCCTCTAAAAGCCGAGCTTCCTATCGATTTCGGGCTGTCTTTCCAGGAGGGTCATTGCAATCCAAACCTTGATGATGTGGATAGCATCGAGAAGGAAAAGCTGGAAGAGGACGGGGAGAACGATGAGTTCCCAGGTGACATGTTTGCCTTTGCTGAAGAAGGTCCGTTATTCGCACACATTCATTAGACAGATTCAAAATTGCTTTCCTCACACTTAAATTTTTGGCAGGTTGATCTTCCAACTGCTGAATTCGGAAGCCAAGTGCGGTAGCCGAATGGTGCAGTGTTGTTGTGACAGAATGCAGGCATATTGAACTAGGGTCTGGCCGTGATTAATTCTCTTTCTTTTGTACATTCTGTATATGAAAAATTCTTAATTTGGGGGCAACAAAAGTTTGAAAAACTAAGATTTGGGTTTATATTTGTCCCCTGAGTCATCTTCCATTAACTGGCTGTACATATCAACTCAGTGTAAACAAGTTCTCTGCAACATGTTTAAATTTATTTTTCTTTTATTATATAGAAAAGAGTAACAAAAAAGATGAAAGAAAAAGTCCGACAAGACCAGTTTATGTTAAATGTTTATGCATCTTTGTTACCTGGGATATGGTTACAGGTGTGTTGTGTAGCCGATTGTTTGAGTGACCATACAAGTGGGATTCACTCCATCTAACACAAAATCTGTTGACTTATGTTAAGTTTCAATCCAATGTGGAATAATACATCTGTAGCAACACTAAATTTAAATATAGTGGAGGCAATTTCTAACAAGAATATACAGTTCATAGATATAGCATGGCTGGTACGTTCGGTTTGTCACGAGTATAATTTTTTATTGCATTTTGTATCCCGAATTACCGCTTCAAATTTGAAATTAATTAGTTGAATTGTTTTTGTATGGAGAAATGTTGTTCTGGGAACCATAATTTGGATAGGCTAGGGCTTTCTCAATACTGAATTCATGTTGTCATAGACAGACAGAAATGCCTTCTCAATGTTTTTAGCTGAATTTAATGTACATGTGTAACTATACTGAATTGAATGTAAATTGGAAAGAACAAATCCTAAGACCAATTTGGGGTTTGCTTTCCCATTATTAGAAGTTATTATCTCAAGATAAGCTTCTTGAGAGGAGCTTGAGAAACCAATACCCAGGCTGTAAGTAGTAACTTTGCGTACTCAGATGTAAGGAAACAACTCTTATAGCTTAATTTGGATTTGATTTCAGGTGTTATTATCGCTGTTTTCAAATCTAAGCTTTCTCATAAATCTTTTTGCTGATTTGAAGCTCTTTGGTTTTGTATTCTAATTAAATTTCAGTTTACTTTTGGGAGTTTGTTATCTGATTTTGAGATTGAAAGTGAGGGTTAAACTAGTCCACTGTCTGCCACTGAAAACAATTATTGGAAAATACTTGGTAACAAACAAGCAGCAGCAGTAAAGTAGTAAAGCATTTAATGAAACATAGTGAACATTGTTGGTTTGGAACACCAACACCAAGATATGATGGCAAGAAGCAGAGCAATGCATGGCTTCTGCACGCATGTTTTTTTTACATTTGATTGAGTACAGTCACAGATTTCAACGCCGTAGCTAATTATGGAGGATATTTTTTAAAATTTTTATTTTTACATTTATTATTATTATTATTTCTTTGGAAATGAAAAAATGAATTTTCCAAATTAGAGTAGTTATTTACGAATATTAAAGTTGTATATTTCATGCTCTTACTTACAATTCCACTTGCTTATTGTAATTGTATCTTGTAAATTGTGATGGTTGCACGTGTACATTGGATGGGTGAAAAATATATTTTGGATGTTGTAGTACTTGATAACATGTTTAAGTTTTAAACTTTGATTTGCTACTCATGGTGAGTTTTATTAGGAAGAAGCACAAAGCATGCTCGTTCGGTTGGCGGAATAGAATATAGTAGAGAATGAATGTAAAAATATCAAATATGATATATGATTTCGATATCGGAAGAGAATAGTTTTTCCTAGTTTCCATCACGGAATAGCTATTCCTCTTTGAAAAGAATATTAGCTATTCTGAAATTCCCATGAAAACTAGGAAGAGCTATTCCCTCCGACGTCGGACTCATGTATCATATTTAACGTGTTTTGCATTCATTTTCTATTCAATTCCGCCAACCAAACGAGCCCTTAATGTTTTCTCCTTTTTCGGCAACTTATGACACACTTGCCTAGCTAGCTTAATTACCCTTCCTCTGCCCATGCGATGAAATGCACTAACGTATATTCTATTTAAAACACATATTAAATACATCTAAATGTAAACATATAACAATGGCACTCAGTGTATTGATGTGTATTCTACTTGCAGAGACTCATAATCGTTAATATGGCCTTAAGTTTTTTTTTGTAAAAAACTGTTGAATTGCTACATAATCAAAAGTCAAAAGTACTCTACCCTCCACTATATTCTCCATATTTTTTTTCTTCTGCACTTTGAAATTTCAAATGCGAACATATTGGGACGATAATATTCATTATCTTTTTAAAAAAATTATGCACTGTTTAAGTAATAATGATGCTATGTATCAATAAAAGTTAAAAAATAGTGAAATTAGATTCCAGAAAGCCTTGGGAGGAGTAAGGATTGTGGTTGATATGAATAAATAGGGTAGCAAGTGAAGTCCAAATGTCCAATTCAATCTATCTCATAGTTTGGGCAATCCACTGTATCATTAATTAACTATTTCCATATTTTGTGGACCAAAAAATAATATGTGCCCAGTTCATAGAGGGAAACCAACCAAATACAACAATTCATAACTCAATTTTAAACAATGACTTTGGTGGGTTGTAGATTACATTAAAGACAAGTTTCCAAAATTTATATATATGCAACTCATCCAAATTCTTTCACAGAATTTCGGAACGTTAGACCCCTCAAATAATTAATGTCGGAAACACAAAATTTGATTTTGTTAAGCTATAACACATTGAAATTCTAATAATTTAAACTTATAAATGACTTAAAACACTAATAGTTTAATGCAGCTAATAATTGTATAAGTGATAATTGATACACTAAGTATGTTCAGTTATTATAATGTAAAAGGAGTCTACATTTGTCATTAAAACATTAGGTGTTGACAGTTAAAATTGATAGAGATGCTTTCAAAATTGGGCCTAAAATTGTAGTATTATGTTTGGGGAAAATAAAGTAGCCATAAATATAGATCACGTGTATCAGTATTTGTTGGAAAGTAAAGTTGATACTAGTACGTATGTATGAATTGAGTAGGGAGGAAGTGGTAAAGTTAGAAATGGAAGTTTAGGCGTAGAGCTGTTTGACAAAGACGTTACACCAATTACCCACGTAACTATATTAACTATGCTACCAAAATAAACAATTAATATTTCAATTACCCTCTCCGGTTCCTAATATTTATCATTTTAAACTTTGAATTTTGATTCCTAATATTTATCATTTTAAAATATCAATGCACTTTTTAATAAGATTTTCTTAATTTACCATTGTATTAATTAGAAAAGGGATTACGTGTATATTAATTTATAAGTTGGTAATTAAGAAGAGAGAGAATTTTATTATAAAGTATAAGGGATAAAATAGTCATTTTATAGTGCATTAAATATCTTATTAGTTTTGATGAAAAATCTAAAATGACAAATATTAAAAACCAGAGGAAGTATATGATTACAATTTAATTTTTATCATCATGCCTGTTTATTATATGTTACTTAAAAAACCATACAATATATGATAAAATATGATATATATGTATATATATAGAAAATATTGAATGCCAAATTTATAATAAAAGTAACTTATATTTATTAATTTTGACGAAATAAAATATTAATGAATACAATTGTGTAAATTATATCTCTCAAACCTGACTTGAATTATAAATAATATTTAAAATATGTCCACAAAAATAGAAATAATCGTAATAATAAAGAGTGGTCAAAATTTATAAATTTATAATAAACATAAAGTTCAATTACACAAAAATTTATTAATCAAATTATAGTTATTACATGTTATTATTTCTATTATTATTTTTATAATATTATTTATTACTGGTTGAATAAGTTTTTGTAATCATTACACTGGCCCTTATCAAAGCATTGTTTAACAAGTGACACTGAAAAAAAAATTTCAGATAAAATAATAATAATAATAATACTAATTTGTAAATAATTATATGTAGCACATAAAAGAAATACTCTCTCTCCGTCTATTAAATATTATCGTTTTAGAGGAATTTCATTATCTTTTTTTTATTATCATTTTGTATCTCTAAGATGTTTTTTATAAGTTTTCCATTCCTAACCCTATTAATTTGTTCAATTTCCAAGATAATTATATTCTAATCTCCAAAAATAAGAGAAGATTATAGATCAAATTATTTTTATTGAACAAATTAATACTCTTGAAAATTGAATAGAACATTTATGAAAGGGTAAACTAGTAAATCATATCATTTAATTAGTTAATATTAAGTCACCGACCTCTTAGTCAGGTGTACCAAACTCCAAACCTAGCGAATCCACTCTGCCAGGTAGGCTTGGACAACCGTTTGACTCCAAGCCTGAGCTCAATAAACAACTAATTAAACAGAAGTTAGAAGAAAAAAAGCACAATTAATAAAAGCCAATTCTTTTAGGAGCAGAAACAGAGCTTTAGTATCAGTCCTTTCTACTTCATCGACTTCTCTCGCAAGCCAACATAATGAGAAAACAATCTGAGTGATGAGAGACTGTCACAGACCTCAAATATGACAAGCCAATAATAAGATTTCACCCTGGTTGCTTCTCTTGAAAGCCACGATCTTGCAATCTTTTTGATGCTGATTGTTTCTCCATTAAGTCTTTCACGCCCTTTCCAACGAGAAATCGGTACTCTCTCACGGAAAAGCTTTCTTCCCACCTCTTTTCTCCTTTTTATAAACTCTCTCTGTTCCTTTTTGTTTCTTCAACCATGGCGGAAATCAAACGGAGTGTCAGGGTCTCTTATTTCTTTTGTTTATTTCTTCTTGTTCTTCAATGTAAATTCTTTGCCCTTGCTATTTTGGATCCTGTTGATTTCTTGGCTCTTCAATCTATTCGGAAGGCATTAAATGATATGCCTGGTTCTGATTTCTTTGCTTCTTGGGATTTCACTTCTGATCCTTGCAATTTCGCCGGGGTTAATTGTGTTTCCGATAAGGTCATCGCTCTCAATCTCGGCGATCCTAAAGCCGGTTCTCCCGGTTTATATGGCCGCCTCGATCCTGCTATCGGAAAACTCTCTGCTCTGGCTGAGTTAACGATTGTTCCTGGCCGGATCATGGGTTCTATACCGCAATCACTGTCTCAATTAAAAGACCTCCGTTTCCTCGCCATTAGCAGAAACTTCCTATCCGGCGCCATACCGGAAAATCTCGGGAAGTTGCGAAATCTCAGAACGCTTGATTTTAGCTACAATCAGCTCACTGGTAAAATCCCTAGCTCAATCGGAACCATTCCAGGACTATCCAATGTCGTTCTCTGCCACAACCACCTTTCCGGTTCAGTTCCGGCATTTCTCTCACGGTCCCTGACTCGGCTCGATTTAAAGCACAACGAACTCAGCGGTTCACTGCCGCCGTCAGCTCTGCCGCCTTCGGTTCAATACCTGTCTCTTTCATGGAACCGGCTCAGCGGACCCGTGGACAAGCTCTTAAACCGGTTGAATCACCTGAGCTACCTGGACCTAAGCATGAACCAGTTCAGCGGCTGCATTCCGGGTCGGGTATTCTCGTATCCGATAGCGAACCTTCAATTGCAAAGAAATTCGTTCTCGGGTTTGGTTCAACCGCCCGATCAGGTGAAAATCGAGACCGTAGATCTCAGTTACAACAGATTATCGGGTCAAATATCGCCCATGTTCTCGACCGTAACGAATCTGTACCTTAATAACAACCGGTTCACCGGCGAAGTCCCGGGAAGTTTGGTCGACCGGTTATTGGCGTCGAATATAGCGATACTGTATTTGCAACATAATTATTTAACGGGTATTCAGATAAATCCAACGGCTGAGATTCCATTGAGTAGTTCGTTGTGTTTGCAGTATAATTGTATGGTTCCTCCCGTACAGACTCCTTGCCCGTTGAAGTCTGGGAAACAGAAGACTAGACCTACGCACCAGTGCAATGAATGGAAAGGGTAATGTTGTCATTTCATTTTTAAAAGTATTTGTGTTTTTTTGGGGTTCCATCAACGGTTTTAAAAATCATTATTCATTGATTAAATTGTTTGAGTTCTAAATCCTTAAATTAAAATGAAGAACATAACATTAAATCTCTGTGAAACAATTGCATTAATTTCTCAGATGTTTTGGGATTTTCAAGTTGTAATTTTTTCAGTGTTTAAGTACATTAAATATAATATTCCATAATATTTTGTACAGTAGTAAATACTAATACTGTTTTGGTTAAAAGTTTGTGTGTGACTTGCTCAGTTTATTTATTTGTTTTACCAAAACAAGTACATTTTCATTTACAGTAAATTTCCATACATGAGCGCAATTTCTTTATGCTTGAGAAAATAATCAGCTTTTTTTATACATGTAAAAGAAGAGAGATTGCTTAGGATAGTAAAGAACAAGTACTATGATGTCACCTAATGTTTTTGCAAATAATACAAAATACCGTGACATGTGAAATATTTTCCCAAATAATTTAGAAGGTTATATGCTTTATTTATGAATGAGCCTATATGTGTAGTTGTGCAAGTGAAAAATAATAATTTGATTCATACTTTGTGCTTCTTTCATCCTAAGTTTAGAATTGACATATCTTACTCAAATACCCGAAAGTTATTGTCCCAAAAACTATTATCACAAATTTATCCTAGAATTTTAATTATCCTAAACAAACCCATCTCACAAAGTATCAATTCATTACATGATGGAAATAATACTATATAATTGGTCACAACAACATACGAGAATTGCAATGGAATAGAGAAATGCAGCATGATCATGATTTGTGTCAAAGATAGGATTTCTTGGAAAGCTAATAAAGTTGCGCCATTATCACATTTAATTGGGAATGTTAAGCACTATACCTTATAAAATTAAGTCTAGCATGCCCGTGTGCCCAACTTTTCTTTATTAATAAGTACATATATAGTAAGTATAATTTTTCTTTATATTTTCTAGTCCGTAGCGGAATCTCAATCACAGTCAACGTAGTACTTTGATGTTGTTTATGGGTTGAAACGTCAATAAACCCCTTGATTTCTGGTTAAACTCTAACTATAAATGGTCTAAGAACTTGTTATTGGAGGTCAATTTTCAATGAGTGGTTGTGTTGCATCAACTTAACTACTTAAGGTCAAAATGTTACTCCCTCCTTTCTTTATAGTATAGTAGTCTATTTAATCAAAATATAAAAATCTAAAATAGTAATCCATTTCAATATCTCATGATATTTTTCCATCTTTTTCCATGTGTACCATCATTTACTCTTGTTATTTTCAGAGTATTGAATGCACAAAATTTAAGATTTTAATGGTAGATTAGTATTTGCATACCTTCATCAAATGTTTTATTAAAAAGTCTGAATTGTGTAAGAGCACTACTATAAAAAAACTTATGGAGTAAAAGACTCTACGAAACTGAGTTTTTTTTTGTGGTTATCCCCTCAATATAACAATACTTGTATATTATCCAAAGTTTCACTTTTGTCGCGTATAACTAAGTTAGAGAGAATATCACAAGCAAAAGAAAAATATCGTGATCTTACATATTTACAAGTAAAAATCATGTTCTTGTAAAAAATACTACATAAAATTCGACTCACATTATCTTTCCTATTCACCAAAATCGAACTTTAAACAAACCTAATCCCAATAAGCTATGTGAACAAGTACCATAATTTTTAGTTGAAATCACTGTTTTAAAAATCTTCGCCTAGACGCTATTTTGAGGTTTGTCGCCTGACTACGTCTAGTGCCTAAACCCTGTCGACTAGGCCCCGATTTATCCCCGCCTAGGCCGCGATTCATCTTCGACCACCCGACTATCGCCTAGCATTTTTTAAATCACCGGTTGAAATTCTATACTTCAAGTACTACATATAGTTTTTTGTCCCTAACTGCAAGAGTGGAATGGGAAACATGTGAGATATAATTTTCAAATTTATTGCTAAAGGTCTTGTCAAAATCCGACTTTGTTGGCTTCCAACATGATGAGTTCATTGTTGTCATAATTATTTGATTTGTTAACAAAACTTAGTTGTGCATAGAAGGATGGTGATGTAAAAAAAACATAAGATTAACGCTATATATACTTCAAAAGGCAATTATTCCAAATATTATGATGGCATGTAGAAAGGAATAAACAATCAATTTAAAAATGCATCTTTATCTAGCTCATCTCCCTTATATGATGTGGCACTATGCATCATCTCAAATTGTTAACAACGCCTATTTAATTGTCTAAATAATAATCAAATAGACATTGTCAATACAATTTAAAATGAAATAAACAATATACTGTTCCTATTTTATAAATAGACATTAGCTATGTTTAAGATTCTTGATACATCATCAAAAGGATTTTATATTTCACATGCCACCTGGATTTAAAATCCACAAACTACTAAATATACCCTAACACCCTAAGTGAACAGAATTCAATGTATATAATTAAATTATAACAAAAATAAACTGAATTGCAAATAAAGTCGGAAATAACAATTCTTTTTTCAAATGAACTCAGTCCTAGCTAGTTCAGTTTGGACTTCATAGTTGGCACTTTCTCAAAAGGTTTTGATTTTATAACCAATTATTTTACAGTAATTGTAGTTCAAACTCACTTTTTTTCTTTTACCTCAATCATTTTTATGTTCTTTATTCTAACCCCAAAAAATTATTCAAGACACCAGCTACCAAAGTAAAAAAAGCTGCAACTTTATGACAAATTATCAACAATAATTCACTTAAATGATTGATAGCAATTATTATTTATTTGCCTATTCATCGTTACGTAAATAATTAACGGAACAATATAACGTAGTTTACAAATTAAATTAGTAAAACATTACTAGAAAGAAATCTGCATACTTTCTTCTTCAAAAAAAGAAAGAAAATTGTAACTTGATGAACTAGTTTTACAAGGAAACCAAATGGCAATATAAAACTATGATTAAAAAAAACCACGACAGAAACTATTTCAGTTAGATAATGAACTTAAATACCTTAAACCTGTATATTTTATAACTCAAATGTTATTTTAGTATATGATCTATTAAAATTGTCTATTTGCTATCAAATGTATTCTACTTTTACCTATTTGATCGATTTATTGATAATTGTATGCACGTTCAACGAAACATACTCATTTTTTAAATGATAAAATAGTTAATTTACATTTTTTATGTTGTTTGATAAATATTGTATATAATAAAATTAAATAAATCAAACATCAAATAAAAATATAATGAATATATTAAATACTTAATAAATAAAAAGTGAATACATCGAACATCACGTAAATAATTTCAATAGATAACCCGCAACTTGGCAATGATAATGTGTTCAATTTATCATTGTGGTGTTTTAACATAAAACTACGTTGTTATTACATTTAATTTGTTAATTTATTCTTAATACCTATAAAATGGGACCCTCAAATAGGATATGTTTTAGTTTATATAAGCTTTAGAATGGTGGTCCCTAATAATAATAATAATAATAATAATATAGATAACCAATCTTTAAGGTTCCTTCCCAAAATAGGATGTTTGATTATGCAATTATTCAAAAGCTTAATGGTGAACTGGTATTGGCCCCCTTTATTGATCTACTCAACACTTTTGCCGATATTGCCCAGCAATTTCTACAAATACCTGGATTCTGGAACCTTCTATCGTAAATTAATAGCTGTATCTTTAACCACACACCGCCATATGCAAAATCTTAGCTTTTGATTAAAAAATTGAAATTATAAATATCTATATCCAATTATTTATGACTGGTAAAAATAATTACAACTGATTGTAATATATCATATAATGATTTATTAAAAACGAAATTAGAACATTTAATAAAAAAACTAAATAAAAATCATCAAATGCCTATCCAAGAGTGCCCTAGTCAACGTGTAGTACCCGGCCCGAGCCCGCTTCAATGAGTCGGGTTTGGACGTTTGTTTTTTTTAAAAAACCCGGTCCGAATCCGAGCCCGTCA
Organism: Euphorbia schlechtendalii; assembly: GCA_949673415.1. Classification (NCBI taxonomy): domain Eukaryota; kingdom Viridiplantae; phylum Streptophyta; class Magnoliopsida; order Malpighiales; family Euphorbiaceae; genus Euphorbia; species Euphorbia schlechtendalii. The sequence goes on along the minus strand of CATIWQ010056687.1, from coordinate 2,587 downwards.
ACGCCGAAAATTTACGATTCGGGCTTGATTTTTATATGAGTACCCAAACTCGGCCCGAACCAAGCCCAACAAATAATTTTATTTATTTATTATATATTTATACATTAAATTTATAATTATTTTAAGATTTTATATTTTATGCAATTAAATTTGTATACTTAAATACAATAAATGTTATTAAATATTAAAATTTTAAAAATAATGCAATTATATTAAAGATTTAAACATATTTTGATTTATTTTATATTTTTCTAATTATTATAAAAAAGTTACAAGAAAAAAATATCCATGAACTTGGATCGGACTTGAGAATGACCTTGTAAACCCGACCCAAACCCGACCCGAGCTCGAAATTCCAAAGCGTGGGCTTGGATCAGGTTTGGGTTAACGTTTTATGTAACCAATCAAACCCGGCCCGAACCTGACCCGGCCCGGCTCACCCAACGAACAGGTCTAAGTGCAAAGTAGTGCTGTTTCACTTTGTTACATTATATATGCAAAACAGATCCTTGTTTTTTTTAGGTCAAATACCCACCCACTCCAACTTGTTTCAATTCACCTACTAACTCCTAAACTTTTCAAAATTTTTTTTACCCTACGTGCTTGAAGAATGTATATTAGTTTATTCCATGAACTAGACAAAAATGTATAATTTTTCCCTTGAACAATACACGTTAGCTTCTTATTGGTTTAATTTTGGAAAGATATCATTTCTTTTCTTTCCCTAATCAAAAGTAATTATATGACATTTATGGACCAAACTGCTTTTATCAAGCTCAAGAGACTAAGAAAAACTTTAAAAAGTTTAAAGGGTCAATGGGAAATTTTTACAAATTTAGGCTATTGCACTTAGATTAAAGAAAAATGTTCATCCAATATATCTTAGATGATTCGAACCTGAGACATCTTAAAGTTACAGTTTAGTCTGAACCACTAGAATAAAACATTGATCATATGTATATGACCTTTTTCTTAATTTTTGAATTGAATTATTCATAATTATATTCAATAACATAAACTGATGGCATTAAATTAGTTTAGTCGGTCAAAATACTCGTATTTGTCCAGCACAAATAATGTCTCTTAATAAGGTGACTGGTTTATTCCAAAACAAAATTACAAATGCCCTTAACGAAGGATCCGCAACCATAATAAATGGAGATATTCAGTTAGAGAAGATTTTACATTCACTTGTTATATCACAAGCTTGATTAAATTGCATGTAACAGACTTCCGCTTCCATACATAAAATTTGGCAACTCATTCAGTAAATATGTCGCATGCAAGATGCAATTAAGACATAATAGAATACTTTTACCATTTAAACCCTAAATAAAGAAAGAATCTGTGGTGTTTGGCATTTATGCAGCACTCCCTCTGACGGGTCAATCATGTCATGTAATTTTCACGGGAACATATACTTGGCTGCTTACTTTTCAGAGTAGAAGCATAATATGTTATCACATAAACAATGCCTAATAAAGAAAAGTCAGTTCATCAGTCCTTTGTGATCCTACCAAAGATCTGGGAAGAAACATAAGCAAAAAAGAAGACTATAGATCAAATTCAACATACAAACTTCTATTTATGCCTTTTACCATATGCACATGTTGGAGGCAGGAATGTGTTTGATGAGCTATGGAAAAAAAGAAGGGTAGTTGGGTTGTTATGTTCTAATTTTCAACTTCAAATAAATTGCACACAAATTAAAAAACAGTATGATTTAGGATATACCAAATGCTTCAGCCGTGGACCTTAATTACCTGTTTCTTAACAATTGCCCAAAACTGAATGATATCAAGGCCTATTAAAGTCTCAAGGCCCATTAGAAGATCCAAAAATTACATGGGCTAAACAAAAGAATGTCTCGGCACCACTAGGCGCCGACACCATATCAGCATAACATCACGCCGAGGTATAGCATCACAAATTAAATAACCTTTGGCGTTACCCACCGCGCCTATGCCGAGGCATCATCCTCAGAACCCATGCCAACTCTGACATTTCTCTCTCCTCTGCTACATTAAATGCATTACCGACTGGCAGAGATGAATCATTTAATGCTCCGACGGCGGACTAGTCCCCCAAACGGCTTGCCACACGTGTATCTCTTACAGATGGGTCCCACATGTTATCATTACACAATCCTATAAATAACAAGTCTCCAACTGTAGAGGTAAGGTGATCATTCTAAGAATTCACTAAGACCACTTTTCCCTGACCACTGACAAGATCGTCGGAGGGTCTTCGCCGGAAACACTTCCGACCGAAGACTTGTTTTGCAAGACCCTTGAAGACTCGACGGCGGGAAGATCGCTTTTGAAGGACATCAAATTGGTGCGGTGAGCGTGGAGTTCACTTGTTCGATTTTCAGATCTACGTTCTTGACGCGATCTATCAACTTAAATCTCTACCTCTCAAGAAGCTCCTTTTGAACAAAAGTCATCCATGGTGGCTCAACAAACAAATCCCAGAAGGTGAAGAGTGGGTTTTCAAACCCATATATGTCTTTCCAAGCTTATTTGAGATGCGAAATATCATGTTCGAGCTATGCTAGCACAATTATTCGGTGATTAATTAAGTAAAG
>CATIWQ010056654.1:0-16274 GCA_949673415.1 Euphorbia schlechtendalii | reverse complement strand
AAAGACGCCGACCTCTTGATTCTTCTCTCTACAACAAGAAACTGATACAACATTTAGATGATCAATTTGATGAAATTTACCAAGTTATTTTTGAAGGAATAAGTTAAACTCTAAAAATACGTTATGTGCTAGCAATACATTTAACCAATAAAAATTTAAGTTTTTAACTAATCATTTGAAGCACAAATAAACTCTATAAGTGAATTTGTTTAAAAAATTCTTACCGATTTTTAAAAAAAGTGTGTGGCACCATACAATAACAATGCACCACCACAACTAAAAAGTGTAGGTGAAATAATTTCTAAAAATAGGAATCTTTAAGTAATTTTCTCCATACACATCAATAAATAAGACAAAGTACCATGATATCGTATACACATATATCAACCCTTTTGACAAACAAAAAAAGAAAATGAATATAAACATATAAAATAAAAATACTATAGAAGAAATTAAAAATTCATTATATGGACCCACTGCCTTGTATATATATAGACACACACAACACAAGAGCTCACAAGTCCAAACTCCATAACCATCAGATTTGTCATCTAAAAATTCTCCATCCTATCTATCCTATACTTCCTCTATTACTGAACGATACCAAGTCAATACACTCAATCTCCGCTATGCCTTCACGCGTAGCAGATTCTGTCAAAGCCCACCAAACCCAAATTTTGGACTTCAACTCTCTTCAACAACTCCCTGACTCCTACAACTGGACTCAATCTGATGACACCCACCTCTTCTCCTCCACGCCGAAAACGAGCCCTTCCCAGCCGGAATCTGTCCCCGTCGTCGATCTTTCGGACCCCAATGCTCTTTCAGACATAGGCTCGGCATGTAAGAACTGGGGAGTTTTTCAAGTCATTAACCACGGTGTCCCTCTTAATGTTCTCGATGACTCCGAGTTTGCTAGTAACGCCCTTTTCGGCTTGCCTGCTAACCAGAAACTCAAAGCGCAAAGATCGCCTGACGGCATTTCTGGCTATGGTAGGGCTAAAATTTCTCATTTCTTCTCTAGGCTTATGTGGTCCGAAGGGTTCACCATTGTTGGATCTCCTTTGGAGCATTTTCGCCAACTCTGGCCTCAAGATTATACTCTATTCTGGTACTTTCTACACTTATATACACACACACTTTTACTTCCGTTGTTTTTGATTATTTAATCAGACTTTCATTGAAATACAGTGGATATTCCACTTTCTCTTATTGCAATTAGCAAAGGATAACAATAAAAGCTAAGGCCCCCACAGACAAGATTTTGGGTTCTACAGACAATATCCCAATCTTCACTGTTCTGCTTTTTTTTATGACCACAATAATAGAATCTTTTTTACCAGTTAAGATTGAACTGATTGAGTGGTTAAGGAATCTACTCTCTCTGTTTATAGTTTATAGTTTATACCCATATTTTAAAATATATGAAGTAGTTCTGTTCTGTTTTGATTTTATTTTTCTTTTTTAGGTTTCTGTTATTAGTTTATTCTAATTTTTTTCTTACCCAGTTTGGTAATATTTTTCAGCAATATAATTGAAGATTACCAGAGGGAGATGAAAAATTTAGCAGGCAGATTGATGTGGTTAATGGTAAGCCCATTGGGCCTCATAAAGGAGGATCTGAAATGGGCTGGGCCGACTTGGGATTTCAGAGACTCTTCGGCAGCTTTACAACTGAATTACTACCCGCCTTGCCCCGACCCGGATAAGGCAATGGGTCTGGCCGCCCATACTGACTCTACACTACTTACTATCCTTCAACAGAACAGCACAAGCGGGTTGCAGGTATTCAAGGAAGGAACCGGGTGGGTTACCGTTCCACCTATTCGGGGTGGGCTTATAATCAACGTAGGAGATCTGCTTCACATACTATCAAACGGGTTATATACGAGTGTTCGCCATCGGGCGCTGGTTAACCGGAGCAAGCATCGGCTGTCTATGGCTTATTTGTATGGTCCGCCGTCCGATGTGCTCATATCGCCGGCGTCTAAACTAGTTGGCCCAAATCAACCACCTCTTTACCGGTCAGTGACTTGGCCGGAGTACCTTAGGATCAAAGCTAAGGTCTTTAATGGAGCACTTTTATCTGTCAAGATCTAATTGACTGCGGTTTTCTTAATGGACTAATTGGTTGATTAATAGTTATATTAATAATACAGTAAATTTTTGGGAATATTTTAGTTTGTTGGCCATATTAGTATTTTGTATAGTATTATCCAAATATGTATTTGTGCGAGAGATAAGGTTTGTTTAGTTGGTTAAGGATTAGGATTTTTAAAATTTGGGAAACGGTATAACTCTCAATTTTAGGCGCTTTCAACCATACAAATTAAGGTAATCGTACCACGATGATATTGATGACAAACTTCGAACAATGCCAGACTTTAGAAAATAAACAAAGATTAGTATCGATAATAAAAAATATATTAATCCACAATGCTCTATATTATCAAGATGAATTACTAGTCCAAAAAGCAATAACCATATAATACCCCGTGTAACGGTGATAACTCCATTATAAATTTTTATATATGAAAGTTTCTCACTACAGTATCTCAAATTTTACAAAATTGAAGAATAATGCTATGGGATTTTGGGGTTTTTACTATAATTTGGCAAAAAAGCCAAACATTTTATTCATGTTACCCTAGAATTTGTATAGAAAAGCTTTACATCTGATTTTGTTGAAAAACACAAATAACCATAGTTGTTGTCTGAAGTTGTGACACTAATTTATAAATTTATTACAATGAAATGTTTGCTGCTAAACTTTTATTTTTTGTTGTGTGTCTTCGATTTCTAGTGTCATGGTCAGTTTAAACGGATTGAAACAATATAAATTATTTAGAAGGGTAAATTCATATAATAATAAAATTATAAATTCCATTTAATTTAAAATTTTATTACATGGTAACATGTTATATTTTACTCTAGTTAAATAATTCAAAGGTGCACGGTATATAATATGAATATTCTTTTTCAAACTAACTTATCGCAATTTTGTTCAGAAAAAAACGAGTTGCCCGTAATTTATTTTTTAATCAAATTATTTAAGTGATGTGTGCTATGATGATTTTAGAAAAAAATAAAATTTATTTTATTTCTTACTATCATTAAATCAATTATCACACCCGATTCAATGATCATAAAGAGAATAAAATAATGAATACTTTCATTTCAATAAAATTATCATAAAATTTAATCGAGTAAACTAATTATTTCTATAAAGTAACGTGCATCTTAGAAAATACGTAATGATGCACTCACTTTACTAATGCATTTTTCAATTGTCGTGTGCAGTGCCCCCATTAGCAATAAAAATCTACAAATTAATATATAAATAATAATCACCTAAAGGGAACCGAACAAATGAACGCTGTTCTGTCTTTTGTTTTTCCCTTGTCTTTACCGATGGCGAGACATTAATTTTATATTTGCATATAAGAGTAAAAAAACACAAGAACCGACATCTTTCTGCCCGTAGATGAAGGAAGATCCCTAGCCCAATCAATGATTATTTTAACATATAGACATTGATCCTATATACAAAAAAACTTTTGAACAAGGTATACGGTTTCCAATTCACTTTCTAGAGTACGTATTGTCTCCATTATTAAGACTTTGTTGACATTTGTTTGCAAATAAATGTCTATTGTGCTTAAATATGGTGCAAAGTATGTTAATTCTGGGGAAATTCTATTAAGAACCGGGTTCAAAGGACCGGATCCATACATGCACTACAAGTGTTCAATTATCAATTAAAATAATGGAAAATAATAACATAAAGTAGTTATATCGAACACGTGTCGTGCATGCATGGATCCGATCCTTTGGACCCGGTCCCTATTATAATTCCCTAATTCTGTCAAGTGTATTAATTCAATCAACAGAGAGTTGTGACGATTCAAACCATTACCTTTGAATCTAAGATGATTTGTGTGAAATTAAAATGTAAAATTAAGCTTTTGAGTTTCAATATAGGGTTTAGATTTAAGCATTTTTGCTTGAATGCAAAATGTGAAGCCTATGCACTTAGATCATTGAACTGCTATATGAATTATGCGTGAATGTGAAATGATTCGTGCAAGGGGTTTTTCTTTGAATCTTCTAATATGTTAATCTAAGTTTAACAGATTACGATACCGAGAGCTACTCTAACAAACTTTTCCAGAAATACAAAACTCATCATAAAATCATTTTATTTTCAATTTATAATCACCAAAACGAGCAATAGACCTACTTAAGTTGAAAAAAAAAATTGTTTTTAATATAAATCAGAGATATGGGTTAAAAAGGTGTGAGCCAAATATGATAATATTGCGAAGATAGAGATGAAAGAAAAGGGGTTGTGGCAGCACGTGCTTTTCCATATTGGCCAGCCGGCCTGAGAGATGCTTACTTCTATGCGGTGGGGTGGGGACCCATTTCTTGTTTCTACCGTTGATTCACCTGAATATTCTTGGAAATTCTAAATAACTTTACCATTTTATTTAATTCTGTATTACCAAATAGGATGATTAAATATATCTACTGCTACAAATCTGGTAAATAAATAAAATGGGTATAAATACGTTTGAATTGAATTTATAAGCTTTTAGTGTAATTGGATTGATTAATCGATCAATGCGATTATGATATATCATCGAACAAGTCGGTAGAGTGCAAAGTGCACGCTTGTTTGGGTTCCATCACTATTCGAGGGCCCGGGAGCAGCACCCCAGGCCGAGGTCGAGCTGCCGGGACAGCTCGAACTGAAAAATATTATGTTATTAACCCCGAAAAGTCATGGTTTTTTGGACAAAAACTTGCTTTTTACCCGAAAAGTCATGTATTTTCGAAACCTGTGTAATTCAGAAAATTCATATCTCTTGGACATGTGCCTTAAACAAATATAAATATCTAAAATTGGTCATACTTTTTTTATCCGAAAAAACGTCAGTATTTTTACATTCGAAGTTTTTGTTTAAAGCATTCCGATTTTTTCAGATTGAAGGTAGAATCACCGAAATAATTTCAATCTGATACTGATATTCACGACTTCAGATTCATCCAAGTAATCTCATTTAATCAACTCACAGATTCCGGAATCCTATCATACTGCCTAATTCACATTAGCCCTCTACGTCCATTAAAAGCCATTAAAATCTAACTAAACTAGTTATTGATGTCCGCACTACAAGGGGAAGTGATATGTTTAACAGTTTAGTTAGTTCTTATAACCTAGGGTTGGTATATATATATATATATATATATATATATATATATATATATATATATATATATATATATATATATATCTTAATTCCTAGAGATGACACAAGACTGTCTTTTGGCTAGTGCCCAGTGGTTTCATAACCCATCGTATATACATATTTCTCCCCCAAGTTTAATTTAGTATCTATCTGTTGTTTCTTAAAGTGCAATTTATAGTCAATATAATTAAACAACATCAATTACTAAAAATAATTAAGTAGAAGATTAGAGAAAAAAGCGGAGCATTCATTGCATGGGAGAGTAGTAGTTTGTGGGTTCCAAGTTTAAGTGGCATGTGGAATAGAAGTTCATTTTGATGATGTGATAATTTTCTTAAAAATAGATAATACTTACTTATAAGACACGAATAGTAGATTATCTGTTCTACTTTAAATTTTATTTATTGTAAACAATATCTATTTATAAGATAAGATCAGTGGATTGTTTATTCAATTTTAAATTGTATTTATTGTAGGCAATGTTTATTTATTTGTCTACGTATAGACAATCAAATAAATATTATTTATAATTTGAGATGATACATAAACCACATCGTATAGGAAAGATGGACTAAATAAACTACTAAAGATGCATTTTGAAATTAATTATCTATCACTTTCTATGTGTAAAGATTATTTGTGGAATAGACAAATTACTAAAAGATAATCTTATATGCTCAATAACAACACAAGGACTTGTTATCCATTTATACCACTTTCAACTTTAAAGAGGACATGTATTGAATTGGAAAGCTGAACTAATGTTTGAGCACAATGTTCCACCACTCACTCCATCATTAAGATCATATCTAATGTTGTTTGGAACGTATCTTTAATATGGGGAGGTGAACAAACATGTTTTATTTGCTAAATAGTATGACACTAGTCAAAAGAATTTTGGTCATAATACATATGAATAATATTGTTGCATTGGGGGTGAATAATATTAGGCTAAAGGTAATTGTAGTGCATACAGTATGTTATAAACACTAGTTTGACATTATTTTTTTAAAGGCTAGAGGTTGTTACATGAACAGTTGGCGAAATGAGTTCTTAAAATATAGAATTTTTTTATTTTTTTAAAAAGCAATATTAAACTTGCTAAAACAGAAAGAACTCAAAACAAGGAAAAAGAACATCCTGAGAGTTGCAAAGGCTAAAGATAGATATTGGATCAGCAAGATCTAAGTTCAATAATTCTTTTTATTTATTATTTTAATTTTGTTTTTTCGAGTTTCCTTTCAAATTCATATTACTCAAAAAAAGGAGGATATAAAAGTCTTATAATTAGATTTAAGTATAATTGTAACTAAGCATATTTGATTTAATCTATTTATCCACTAGAAAATATGAATAATTGTTTCTAACAAAATGAGAGATCAACATATAATTTGCGAAAAATCATATTTTAAGCCTTGTAAATTGAGAACATTACTATTTAATATAAAAGCCACAACAATTATCTAGCAACAAATGTTGCAATTAAAGCTCAAAAAATAAAATGAAAATAATTATGAAACTAATTAGGTGTGATTGCAGGCACCCAATTAGATATGAGAATCATGGGAATACAGTGTTTGCAGAGAATGTCAGAATCATCTCAATCACTTCACCACCGCATATGATAGCCTCTAAAAGCTGTCTGTTTTTTTCTTATTAATCACAACTTTATTAATCCTTTTTTCTTTTTCTTTTTTTAACTTTTATGGGGTTTGCCGTCAACTTATATTAATTATTTTAATACTTATAATTTAACTTTCTTTTGTTGGTTATGTGAAGTTCGCGCCAGTTTAATAAAAATATAAAGACTAAAGTAAAAGCTTTACTTAAATTTCAAGCTCTCTGTTTTTACTTTTTACATATGGCAATACAACTCTGTTACATGTGTAATTCGTGTGTATGATATGACAATTTAGTCAAAAAAATATCATCTTCGAATTTCAATTATCGACTGAGAATCACAGCATTTGGGAATTCTTACAAACAAAATTGGAAATATTGCTATTTGACATTAACTTAGTTGGAGATTCAGTTCCTGTTTGGCAACTTAAATTTTTTTTTTTTTTCTTATTCAAAATGGAAAAAGGATATAATTTAGTGTTTAGATTAGACACGTTCTTCGGGTGGGGCTGAGTTGGGTTTGGATCGGGTTTGACGAGTGTTTTACTAAAAAAGTTAATCTAAGTCCGATCCAAAATCATACTTCAGGTCGGACTTGAGCCTTGCTTACAAGATTATTTTCAAACCCAATCCAAGTCTATGAATATTTTTTTTATTATAAATTTTTTTACTAAACTAAATAGAACAAATATAAAATAAGCCAAAACATGTTTAAATTCGAAACATAATTGCATTATTTATTTAAAATATTAAATATTTAGTAACATTTATTGTAATAAAGTATAAAAATTTAATATGATAAAATATAAAATAAAAAATCTTAAAATAATATAAATTTAATGTATAAATATAAAATAAATAGATAAAATTATTTATCAGGCCGGAATCTGGCAGAGCTTAGTATTTATATAAAAATCAAGATCGGTTCATAAAACTTCGGGTTTGACATGCTCGAGTTCGGGCCAGGTTTTTAAAAAATAAATGTCAAAGTTCGGCCCGCGAACATATCTAATTTGAATACACATTTATGATTGGCTTTTACTTAGGATTTAACCTCTTTTTCAAACCACACCAAAATACAACTTTCAAGAAATCCTTTTGTGATTTAAATTTTATTTTATCCTAAATGCTCTTTTTATTAACATTCACATAATTATCTCTCTTATTGGTAAATAACGTACAAAATAAAGAAAGTTAGTATTCACACAATACGATTGTTCTTAATCATGATACGAGGTTTACTTAAATTATTAAATATTTTATTAAAATTTAGATTACTTTTATTTATTTTATCTTACTTCTCTTATTATAGTCAAATAAAATTGTTATTTCAGAATTAATTAATTTATGTTATATTTATTTATCATTGCTTAAAAAATTTACTTTTATTATAATTATTGTTGTTGTTATTGAATTACTAATTTATCTTATGCTCATTTAAATTATTTACGTCTTCAACCGCAATCGTGAAGTAAAGTTTTACCAAACAATAATTACATATAAGTTAAAACAACTACAACAAACCATAACAAGAAACTGCAACAACAAACCACAACAACAAACAACAACAATAACCGCAACCATTATAATTTTTCCGAACGGAACTTTAATGACGAAATTATAGTTCAGACATATAATTAATCATTTGGTCTTAAAATATATTACCCCCTTCGAAAACAACCTATCACGAGTTCAAGTATTGTATATCCTCATAGTTTTCCACTTATCGCATTCGTATAATAATATATAGTAAATTTGATGAATTTATATCATTTTCTCATATCAAAGTTTTCTTGGTTCATGTCTTATATTATGATTTGATAGTTATCCATAATTTAATCTAGACTTGATATAATGAACAAAATGATGAATTTATTGAATTATTTTACTACAAAACTGGGTACATTTGATATTGTTATTCAGAAACTTAAATGTGTTATGCGGGAAGAAGTATATGAAAGAGATTTTTTTTGGCATAACAACATATAAATAAAATTTATCATTAATTAATGCTGAATTGACATCTAACTAAATCCAATTCAAAATAATTTATTCCAATAAATTTTTTTTTCAAACAAATGTATTTTATAATGTCACGATGCTTTTTTTTTTGTTGTAAAAAGCCCAAAATGGAAAGGTTCAACTAAAACAAAAATGCCATCCATATTGACCTTGCTAGACCCAATGCAAATTGGCCCAAAAGGAGTTCAAATGGGCAAGCCGATCGGAGAACACAAACAAAAGTCTCCTGCATAGACCTGGGCATGAGCCGGGCCGGGCCGGGTCTTATCGGGCCTAGCTAAATAATGAATAGCCCAAGCCTGGCCCAAACCCATGAAAAAATACATCGGGTTCGGATCAGGCCGAGCCTTTAATAAAATAATCAAAATCAAGCCCGGCCCGCGGGCCTAACTATTAATTGTTTCAACTAAAAAAAATTAAAATTTATTACTAAAAAATAATTGTGAAAAAATAATTCTTAATATATTTGTAGTATAAGTCATAAAATTGAGTTTAAATGTTAAACTTTAGCAAAAAATATGAAAATTTTCAACCATATAATTTTTTTTACTTTAAATGTATATAATAAATATATATTTTTAACATAATAATTATTATTTCTGGCCGGACGGGCCGGGCTTGGGTTTTATTATTAAAACCAAGCCCGGCATATATTTTACTCGGGTCGCTTCGGGTTCGGGCCGGGTCGGGCCTAATCACCAATCACCTTATCCAAGCCCATCCCATGAAGAGCGGGCATGGACGGGTTCCGCGGGTCAACGGGCTCGTGCCCAGGTCTAATAATAACTGATTTTCAATATTATCATATAACCAATTTATTCTCTATTTAAAGAAAAAAAAATTACATGGAGACTTAAATTAACGAATGAGAAAACTGAAGACCAAAATTGCCAATTGAGGCAATGGAAAGCAAAATTGACGAAAAATCTGGAATTACTGGAATTTGAATTTACCAAAATTTTGGATTGTTTTTCAAATAAAATTACAGCAACATTACATTTTTCATACTTAAGATGAAAACAAACTTCATTGACATGAGATACACGTTAATCATAGATATTGGGAAAGAGTAATCCAAATGAAATGAATTTCTATGGATAGTAAAATTAAGATAAGATAGTTGAAAATAAGAACGACGACTATTATTTTACTTAAATGTTTAGGACAAACATAAAATGTTAATTTAATAATTTTAATTTTTTTGATTGAAATTAATAAATCACTTTTTAATTTTCATTCAAAACTTTAAATTACTTTTAAAATGAGATAGAAGAGTAAATTTGAGCTAATCTTAACCGTCCAATGAATTTCAATGGTTAAAATTTAATTACATAGTGTATCCCAAAACAATTTAAATGAAATCTTTACCATCAAAGTTTATTAAAGGATTATAACTGACTCAAATTTAAAACTTTACAAATATAAAAAATTTAGAATCTATATCCCTCAAATTATATGTTACAATTATTAAAAATATATGCGTGTGTGATAATTATATAAATATCACTTATCGTAAAGTCATTTCGCAAAGTAAAAAAATTTATGCTAAAAAAATCTATATGATTTAAGTGAATATATTTTAATTTTACTTTCTTTCGTGAAGTCATAACTTGAAATAAGATTTGGTTAATTATTACTTCTGCAATTATATAAGTTACGTATTTTGGCAAATTATTTTACTTTATACGGGTTGTTTGTAGCTTTCATATTTCGTTTCAATGTAAAACCTTTTGTAGAAGCCTTTTTTTTTTTTTGTAGAAAATGGGTTTATGCAAATAAACTGTTTTTTGAGAACTTAGTAGAAGTTGATGCTATATTAATTTTCTTAAAGCAGGGTAAGAGTTTAGATTTGTGAAGAAAGTTTGGAAATTTAATCATGAATATCCAGTTTTTCTACAATCTTGATTAAATTTTTCATCAATCATCAAATGATGGAAACTGAAATGTAAGTAAGGTAATCAGTGAATCATATATATCATACTAATAATTTCTTTCTAATTTTCTAATCTTACGAATCATGTTACGTATTTGTTAGCTAGAACCGCTGTATCTTCATCAGATAAGGAAATTTGGTACAATTCACGTTTGCTTTTTATTAGAGTTATAATTGCTTTTTGATTACTCAATAATGTATTATTCAGTCAAAAACGACAAAATTAATTTGATTAATATTCTATTTCTTTATAAAAATAAAATTTAGTGTTGGGTTTTCCTTTAGTGGATTTTTGCCAGTGATATTTTTGGGTTTTTGTTTCTGTATGCGGCCCATGAGGAACAAATACATGCCCAATGAGTATCGTCAGAATATGGTTAAGGTTTGTAATTAAAGCACAAATAATTCTACCTATGAAAATTCGAAATTCAAACAAAAAAATAGCGTCTTTGCAGGGTCTTCATTTATATAACCAGTTTAACCACCAATAGAATTCCTGAATAAATTCGTCTCTTTAGCTTAATTAAAATGAGTGTACTGGTTTCTCTTTTAGAAATTTTTGGAATTCATACCAACAACAATTTGTCCATCAAAAATCAAATGACATGGAATTGCAACAAGTATATTCAGCTAACTGAAGTAAATTTTTTTTTGAAACAATTGCAAGTGCCGGGATTTGAACATTGGTCACCCCACCTATTTTGTGGATGTACCATTCAAACTACGTTTGATTAGTGCTAATTGAAATAAATAATACGACAATGTAAAAAAAGATTGATGCATCGAAGTACAAAAATATACTATCTAATAGTAGTATTTCCTTTTACACGGTGTGAAACTAATGTGTTACAAGGGTTGTAAATTTAAGTGTATAAAGATTGAATTGATTTCGGACATTGTACCAATTCCAATAATCCAATAAATCCCATAGTTTATCTTCATTTTTTTTGTTAAATGGCGATTTTTATTTGGTGAAAACCACTTAATCCTTCGTACTCAATATCAATACATCATATATTACCTTCAGAAATGTATATCAATTGTTGGATGATTAACTGGAAACGAGGCATAATAGATTGACTTTCATAATCTTAAATATATTTATTAATGTTGAAAAAAAAATCATCAGGAATCACAAAATACCCTGGAAACCATCAATAATATCGATCACCGGAGATTCTGTAGCTAAAACTTAATTAATAAGCTTATCAAACAGAAGATTCATAATTTCAACATAATAAGCCAAACTTTAGCTAGATTAATTAGTGCAAACTTCCATTTATTAAGTAGCAAAAAGTAAAATTCATAGGTGGTATCAAATAATGCAACAACAACAACAACAGCTCTTGTTTGCATGAGTTCCATTGTTAAATTTAAACAAAACTCATTGTATAATCCGCTCCCTCAACAAATTGACATCTTTACAGCTTTTCAATTCTTGCTTAACTGAAATTAAACTACAAAACTGATGATAAAAACAATCCACTACTCAACAATTCCTTCAAATATATTTATATTTATATATATATGCTCTTCTCATTCATCTTAAACACCATTAATTCCTCCCTTTGTGAAAAAAAAACCCGAAATGGCAACGCAATGGAATCTCCCAGCGGGTCTGATGCCGGACGATGCCAGCCCAGACTGGATGAGCAAAGCCGACAACGCATGGCAGCTCACGGCGGCGACACTAGTCGGCCTCCAGAGTGTGCCGGGGCTGGTGATCCTCTACGGCAGCATAGTGAAGAAGAAATGGGCGGTGAATTCAGCATTCATGGCTCTATACGCATTTGCGGCGGTTCTGGTTTGTTGGGTCGGGTGGGGCTACCGGATGTCATTCGGGGATAAGTTTATACCGTTTCTAGGGAGACCAGACGTTTCGTTGGACCAAAACTATCTTTTCAAACCGGCGTTTCTGGGGAAATTCCCAAACGCTACAATGATATATTTCCAGTTTGTGTTTGCTGCTATAACATTAATTTTAGTAGCAGGTGCTTTGCTAGGGCGGATGAATTTTCACGCTTGGATGATATTTGTGCCTCTTTGGCTCACTTTTTCTTACACCATCGTTGCTTACAGTATTTGGTCTACTAATGGCTGGCTCTCTACTAGAGGAATTATTGATTATTCCGGTGGTTATGTTATTCATTTGTCTTCTGGAGTTGCTGGTTTCACTGCTGCCTATTGGGTATTCTTCCGGCTAATGAATTTCTGTTGTTGGGGCTAAACTTTGAAACAAAGTTGATACATTTCATTGCACGAATTGAGTCAACTTCGTTATAAAATTTGACCACGATTTAGAAAATTATTTCCATTTGTTTGCTTAATTAATGGATAAAATGAGGGCTTAAATTTAATTAAATCAAACACTGCAGGTAGGGCCAAGAGCAACTAAGGATAGGGAAAGATTTCCACCAAACAACATATTGCTCATGTTGGCAGGAGCAGGGCTGTTGTGGATGGGGTGGACTGGATTCAACGGTGGAGATCCTTACAGCGTGAGTGTGGATGCATCTTTAGCCGTCCTCAACACTCACGTGTGTACTGCAACTAGTTTGCTGACGTGGCTGCTTCTTGACATAATATTCTTCGGGAAGCCCTCTGTGATCGGGGCCACGCAAGGCATGATCACTGGCCTTGTTTGTATCACGCCAGCCGCAGGAGTAGTCCAAGGATGGGCAGCAATCATAATGGGACTATTATCAGGCAGCATACCATGGTACACTATGATGGTCCTGCACAAGAAAATCTGGCTACTAAAGCAAGTTGACGACACCATGGCCGTTTTCCATACTCACGCAGTTGCAGGCAGTTTAGGAGGAATCTTGGCAGGATTCTTTGCGGAACCCAAACTCAACAGAATCTTCTACTTAGTAGAAACATGGGAACACTACATCGGACTTGCCTACGGTCTTAAGAACGGCAGAGTTGGCGCGGGATTCAAACAAATGGGTATTCAAATTCTTGGGATTGTGTTTGTCATATGTGTCAACGTTTTCACAACAAGCGTGATTTGTTTCTTGATCAAGTTTGTGGTTCCTTTGAGATTGTCGGACGAAGAACTCCAAACGGGAGACGATGCGATTCATGGGGAAGAAGCCTATGCATTGTGGGGAGATGGGGAGAAATATGAATCGAGGCATAATAATTCGGTCTATGATGAGTTTCCTCAGGTTGTTCCTAAAGGTGGTCAGGTTGAAATGGCTTGATCAATGTCTTTCTGAGTGGAAGGTATCACAGGAAAAGGGTTTGCTTGGAATGGTCGATTGATATTTATCATCAACAATTTGAATCAATTATGCTTTGCTTTCTATCTTTTGTTAATTTCCTGAAAAGATTTGTTGTTTTTTCTTTTGTCTAGATTGTAGATTTCTTTTTTTTTATATGACTCCAATAATGTAACGTCGAATGTAATAAAACTGAAACTTCCCTCGTTGGAGTTCATGTCTAGGATTATATGTATATTTTATTGTTAGGAGTGTGAAAACCAGTTTTAATGTCGTGTAATTTTTATAATTATACTTGGTATAAATGTAAGAAAATGATAATTGTGTTAAATGGACCGTGAGAAAATTTCCAAAAACCTACATTGTACTGCTGCTCTTCCCGGAGGAGGATGTGATACCAGAGGTAAGCATCGGATTCTTGCTGAACTTAAGCGAGTTGAACAGGAATTCAAGTTCTCTAAGGTCAGTTTTGGAGATTCTTTTTAGGATCCTTTTCTTTTAAAAATATGTTTCTGGTACAATATTGCAGCTTTTTTCTTCTTTTACTCGAAAATTAAGTTCTGTATCGGTTTTGATTAAAATAGTTCCTTTCAAGCTTTGAGACCTTTTTTTTTCAATTGCGGGCAAATTCTGCGGAAGCTTAGTTTAATTTAGGTATTCAGATGCATAGTTAGAAATTTGTTAAGACTTAAAGGCATTGCAGATATAATGCTGCCGTTTCATGAGTTATAAAAGAAGATTTTTCTCATTATTTGCCGATAGCGAAAGGAATATTGTTGTTAATTGTACATTTCGTATCTGTCCAGATTTTATTTTCCTGAGTTACATGTGTAGGGATTTTTCATCGAAAAATTAATCACAAAGGCGGAAACGATTAAAATTTCTCAAATCCGGAATAAGATCTTTTTTCAGGAACGATTTCAATGATTTAACAAATGATGAGATTACATAAAATAAAACTTACCTGAAGTCTCTTTTGAGACGGATGAAACAAAGCTCGCAGGGAGGGAGATTTTCCAACATCACGTGCACGAACCACTCTTGATTCAGCACCGATGCTAGCCGAAATTGATGAAAAAAAATAACTCAATGAACTTAATTAATTATAAAGAAAAAGGGGCGGCTTTTTTTGTGAAAAAAAATACCCTTAACCCTTTACTGTGCATACCTATAAATATATATATATGCACGTCCCACCTTTTAATTAAAATTAATTAAGTATTATTTTAAGCAGTATATATCATCTATATTTCTTATTTGATTTTTAATTAATCATTTAACATATATACAATTAGAATCAGGATTATGTTGGGTTAGGTTTATTTATAAATTGACATCAATTAAAAGACTATTTAATAATTAAACCCATAGATTTTATTCCTTAAATTTATTTTAATTGTCAACTTTATAAATTTTCAATTTAACCCACATGTTAATTAAAACTTCTATACTTTAATTTAATATAATGAATAACATAAACAACTTTATATTATACCATTATTTCAAATTAAATATATCTTGAGTTGTAAAGATTATTTAATTAAATTTACTTCATATGTCAAATAATTAATAATCACTCTTTCATCATGTCTTGTAACATTACATGTACAAGAGATCCCGAATCAGTGATTCAAAATGCACGATCCTTTGGGTTTGTCCTTATGTTGGCAATGGACTTTGCCCATAGACTGTAAGCGGATTCTAGCAAACCATTACGGCCCCCAATTGGGACAGAATACAGCCGTCTTAAAAGACATCGAACCCAGTAGTTATCTCACAAAGTCCTCTGCCTATTAACGTTGATATAATGAACAAAGGCATGGTACCATCACCCTCTCTAGCAGGTCATAATATTTCTTGATATAGAATGAAATGATTATTTCAAATAAGTTCTCAACTCATTTGAACATGTCTTAATCCCTTTCATTCATCAAGTGACCAGTGATTCAATTCGATTTGCAAACCGAATGGCAATCCTATCACTTCAACACTACTACTAACATGGTCATGAAATATATCGAGCATACCCGTACTTGTAATCCAATATTTAAGGACCCGTTAGTAATATGCGACAACATATCAATTCCACATTAATAATAAGTTGAAATCAAGTCTAAGGACTGTTGAGATCTACCTAGCAAGTTGTCTATGACATACAACCATGTGACCTTGCTATGTGGATCGGTCCAGCCCCATGTTCTCAACATGTGCTTATGTTCA
>CATIWQ010056645.1:0-61430 GCA_949673415.1 Euphorbia schlechtendalii | reverse complement strand
GGCCGAGACCGAATTCAAAGAAGACGCAGGAATTGCGGGAATTGACGACTCCCATTAAAGAGTGGATACGATTTGATCAACTTTAGCTTTCACTTGCATACCTTACAACTTTGCTTTGCTTTCTACTTATACTTTCTATTTTGAAGTTTATGATATGTCTATGTGTCATAATTTATATTTCATCCTAAATCTTTTATGTTAATCAAGTTATATGCGTTGGAGTTAATTTTAAGAGTAGTTTCGGGGTTAACGATATCATGTATAATCACTGGATCTGTGATATAACGCTGTTTAGTGAGCCAATATTTTTGGAATGGTAACTTGCTAAATGAGGCTATGTGAGAGCGACCTGTACTAAGCATAGTATTAATATTGTCCAGGTTTACATAATTATCTTATTTCGTGTGCGCTAGACTTAGAAAAGTCATTTCATGTGTTTCTCTGTAGTGAATAATTAAACAACTAAGTATTCTAAATCGAGTCTGTTAGATAATCTAGTGAGTCGTAACATCTTTGTTAAACTTGCATGTTTTCTTTGCTATACTTGTTCGTAGTGAAAATCTCTATATTTAGAGTATCTAATCTTCCACATCTACATTTTCTCAACTTTTCATTCTAATCCTCCTTCCCTAAACTTTACATTACTTTATTTTATTTTATTTTATCTTTCCCTTATTTATCTTTAGACCTGGTTCTTTCCTTGTGGTTTTGATATCTTTTAAAACTACATCCCAACTGTATACTTGCAGTTATCATCATTTTTCTATGTGATAAGAGGTGTTGACAACACCTACATTTTATTCGTGAACAACTTTTTAATCCTATTGCTGGGAATAAGTATTTTCAAGATGAGAATAGCCAACAACTCATGAATTAGTTTTTGGAACCATTATTGATTAAACTTATGAGTAGAAAAGTTGCGAACAATTACCAACTTCTGAAGAAGTCTTTGTTGATGAAAATGAAATTTTGGAGTTAACTACGAAAATTTTCTTCAAGCATGGATTTCTAACCAAGTGTATTAGTGAGAATGGGATAACCTATGATTAGAAATCGTGGGATGAGAGAGTAGAAGCCGATAAACAAAGAGAAAGAGAAATTGTTATGAAAGAAGGAACTAGTTCAATCAATCTCAAGAGAAAGTTGGATGAATTAATGGAGGAACAAATTTCTATTCATCGCAAGATTAGCAATATTCGTATTTAGTATGTGATTTTTGAAAGAGATTTGCGAGAGTCACATTACAAGATCGATCAAATAATAGTATCACTTCCGCCCGAATAAATTTCGTATCTTTTCTCATTTTAGAAAAATTTGTATAGGTAAATTTCAATGTGTTTTGTGTCACGTGTTTTAATTGTTTGTTTATTTGTTTGCTTGTTTGTGTTTTATTGTTAGTTTGTAAGTCTTTGTTTTTATAAATGAAAATAAATTTGAACACCAAGATGTCGATGTTCAATTACTATCATCACCATGAATTCTCAAGGTATAATAGTAAATATTTATTGTTTACATTTAACAAAGTTTGTTTGTGTTTGTGTTTCTAAGTTTTTATAGGTACAAGTCTAAAAATTGAAGAATTTGGAAAAGCTACAGCTCGCGACCGTGACCCAAATCGCTCTCGTGACCATTGAATATCAAAACCTGCTGTTTCCACTATGAAGAGAGTCACGATCGCGACTAGCCTTCGCGATCGTGACACAGTGAAATTATAACCAGTACAGATCATGAACTGATACGTGAAAGATGGCTTAAACCACCATTAACAGCTAGTTCTGACCCCAAACGGCTATAATCCCATTTATGACCAATTAGAGACCCAATATACCTCTATAAATAGGTCCAAGTTGAACCCTAACCATCACACCTTCTACAAAAGCCTTCAAATTCTAAAAATTCTCATCTTCTACTTTTAACCATCTAAACCTTTTCAAACCTTTTTACTTAAAAATCAATATGCTTCATGTGAAAAGAGTAGCACAAAAGCAAGGAGCACGATTGATTCAAGATGAATTTGACGGTCCGTTTCCATTAAAGACAAGAGAAGAAGGAAAAAGATTTCAAAAGCTAAGCAAGTTGGATATCACAGGGATGATATTCCTCGATTTGGTTTTCTTGGAGTCTCTAAATCTCTGTCAAGAGATGGAAGCCTATCTTTCCATTCTTGGTCTTTCAACGTTTGTGAATATGTGATTCCCACAAAATCGAGATTGGATTCTCGAATGTTTGGTTACATTCGATTTCGAAGATTCAAAGAGGAGGGCGATTCAATTTCGGAATCAAGGACAGCAATACACCATCACAAGATAAATGATGGGTGATTGGTTTTGTTTCGAGATAGCAAATTCTTCAAGCATGACAGACTCATTTCAACCTAACCGAGTTTGGGAAAATTTATCGGGTAAGAGAGTTTTCGATCCCAAAAATTCCCCTAACAAACTCATTAAGGATGAATGTATTCTTCTTCTCCACAAATACCTTTCCACTTTAATATTTTATCGATTCGAAAATACAAAAGTTCAAAAGAAGGACTTGTTTGTTCTTTCGTGCGCTATGATGAATCAAAAAGCAGAAATTGTGGATATTATTTGGGATATGATGAAGAAAAACTCAATGAGCATGAGAAGCAAGATTGGAGTGGCTGAAATTATCACCGGTATAATCTTGGGTGCAAGAGGTGAACTCCCATATGTTCAACAACCGAGAGAATATTTTCGCTACAGGGATGGGAATTATTTGAAGAACATCGGACTACTCCAAGAACACGATGGTGTTTATTCCTTCTACTCCTATTCCAACCGCACTAAGAAGCTCAACTTGACTCAAGAGGATTCTTCCGCCGGCCCATCTAATCCATCCATAAGCTGTCGCAAAGGAAAAGCCCCGATGATCGAAATAGAAGAAGATGAAGAAGAAGATAAAGAGGCTTCGGAAGATTGGAAGGCTAACATGTAATAAAAGTTGGATAATTGCCAAGCGGAACTTGGAATTATGAAGAGAGACATGAAGATTCTAAAGAAGAGTAATAAGTCGATGCATCGAAAATTACTTTCATTCTTTAGAAAACAAAACTGTCAATTCACTCCTAGTCCACCGGATTCTCCTTCACTATGATCAGCTTTATTCTTTTCTTTACTTTATCTATTTTTCAATCATTTTTAGACTAGTTTTAATTTTAGTTTTGATTTTTATAATGTCTCACAATGAGGACATTGTGTTCTTTAAGTGTGGGGGGGCATTTGTAAAATCCTGAAAAATCCAAAAAAATTGAATAAAATAACAAATCGAAGAATTTGAAAATTTTTCTTGATATTTTTTTAGTTATACATTATCATTTATTATACTTTACTAACAATTATCCAAGGTTATTATGAGTGTTAGGTATTTACGAGTTTAATGTTAGTGCAAAAATTGAGCACAAGTTGAATTTGAGCATTAGTAGCATAACATTTCGCATTTGGCAAGGATGAGTGGTGAGTAACATTCAAGAGCAACATTCCAAGTAAGTTTCGATTTATATTTTGATGCAACATGAATTAGTATAAGTTATATAGTTTTAGTTTAATGCTTCCGATAAGTTTAAATGGAGTGATATCTAATGGTATTCTTATTATGAATTTTATATGGAAATCTCGAATAGGTCCTATAAGTATTAAGTGTGTTTAAAGTGTTAGGAAACTACAGCCATAATACTTTGAAATTGATCAACAAAGGATGAGGGTATTAATGAAAAATCAAAAGAAAGAGAGGATAACTAATGAGTTATGCAAAAGGTGAGGAATGGTATGGAGTAGAAACTGCAACCATTCATTGAGTGAAAAAAAGAAAGCATAGCATGAAAAATGGGTGCAAAGTACAAAGTACTTCAAAAACATATGCTTAAAAGAAAAAAATGAGAGCATAGCATGAAAAATGGGTGCAAAGTACAAAGTACTTCAAAAACATATGCTTAAAAGAAAAAAATGAGAGAGTGGTATAGAGCATAAAATGCAACCACTAAAAAAAGGGGAGAGTGGTATGGAGAATAAAATGCAACCACTGAGAGTGTTTTTAGCATCCTAGGTTACCTAAAAATTCCTTGAGAGAAAATAATCAAATTCTTTCTATGTCCTTTATACTTTATACTATGCTTGAGAGAAGGTAATATTCGAGAATGCATATAACGCTTATATGAAGATGCGACTCGGTGGACTCTCCATTATGAACAAAGGTACACAACTAAGCTATATAAATTGCACATTACTAATTTGTGTGGTTAATTTCGAACTTCTTCTTGAAATCTTTTACAATGTGGAATGTGGTACTCACTGCAATAGTCTTTCACCAATAGGGTACACACTTGTTTACCAAATTTATACACTTCTATTGAATTTACCTTGAGGACAAGGCAAAAGTTAAGTGTGGGGGTATGATAAGTGTATAATTACACTTATTATCATTATAATTTTACACAATAAACACTATATTTTAAGTCATTTTTATACTTCATATAAAAGATTTCACATAGTATGTAGTTGTTTTTTATGCAAATGCAGATACTAGGTACATCATGGGAGAAAAATGATCAAAAGTGGAATTCTATGAAAAAAGAGTGAAAAAGGTGCAAAAAGATTCGTGGAACTTAAAGGTTTGGCTTAGGATCGAAGCTGTCAAAGATCGGTGAAGTTACAAGGAGATTTCTGAAGAAAAACTCAATTCACGTTTGCGATAATCACTCGCGGTCGCGACTTGTTCACTTCAGAAAAAAAAGTATACCAATCAAAGGTTCACGGTCACGACATACATATCGCGGTCACGACTTAGATGGTTTTATGATATTATCTTCTTAACTACCAACCGCCAGATAAGCATGATCAACCGCCATCAACTGCCATCAACTACTAACGAACAGATACCTATCAGGAGTCAGCCAATCATGAAAAGGTGCCTATCCATTGTGGATTAAATCAAAGCCTCTCAACCAATCACATTGAAGAGATGCAATCTTTCACCAATGGACGTGACTCTTCGTTTGGATAGACGCAACCCTTAGAACTCTATAAATAGGGCTCCAAACCTTAACAATTTCGTGCATCTAGTGGCACAAGGTGCAGCACCAAACTAGGGCAATAAAGGTGGCATTAGAGTAAAATTATAGTGAGAGATATAGTTTGTGTGTAGATAGAATCGCTACGTTCTTAAGTGTTAGCGAGAAAATGTTCAAGTGATTCGAATCCTTATTTCGATCACTAGATTTCTCTATATTCTCAAGCAATTGTTGTATAAGCGTACTTGCAAATCACTTATCAATTAAAGTTTTCATTCTTCAATATTCGTTTGTTCAATATTTGCAAAGAATAGCATCCTAGCGGAGGTTCTATAAAGACCGAGACAGAATTCAAAGCAGACGCAGGAATTGCGGGAATTGACTATTCCCATTAAAGAGTGGATACGGTTTGATCAACTTTAGCTTTCACTTGCATACCTTAGAACTTTGCTTTGCTTTCTACTTATACTTTCTATTTCAAAGTTTGTGATATGTCTATGTGTCATAATGCCTATTTCATGCTAAGTCTTTTATGTTAATCAAGTTATATGCATTGGAGTTAATTTTAAGAGTAGTTTCGGGGTTAACGATATCGTGTATAATCACTGGATTTGTGATATAACGCTGTTTACTGAGCCAACATTTTTGGAATGGTAACTTGCTAAATGTGGCTATGTGAGAGCGACCCGTAGTAAGCATAGTATTGATGTTGTCCAGGTTTTCATAATTGTCTTATTTCCTGTGCGCTAGACTTAGAAAAGTTATTTCATGTGTTGCTCTGCGACGAATAATTAAATAACTAAGTATTCAAAACTGAGTTTGTTAGATTAATCTAGAGAGTCGAAACATATTTGTTAAACTTGCATGTTTTCTCTGCTATACTTGTTCTTAGTGAAGATCTCTATATTTAGAGTATCTAATCTCCCACATCTATATTTTCTCAACTTTTCATTTTAATCTTCCTACCCAAAAATATCAATTCTATTTTATTTCTTTATATGTACTTTCCCTTATTTATCTTTAGACCTGGTTCCTTTCCTGTGGGTTCGATATCTTTTAAAACTACATCGCAACTGTATACTTGCAGTTATCATCATTTTTCTATGTGATAAAAGGTATTGACAACACCTACATTTATTAGTGAAAAAGTTTGTGGCACTGTTGATAGCCAACAACTCACAAGATTTTGGAACCATTATTTATTAAACTTATCAGTAGAAAAGTGGCGAACACTCCTCATTCTCAAGAAAAGTTGGTATTCTAGGGCCAAGCTCTATAGCGAGTCATGCTTGCATGCTTTGTGACTGTATAAAGTTCTTCATGCGGTTTTTTCCAAAATGAGTAATGATTACCATCAAAAAATGGAGGCCTGATTTTAGACATTCCTTCTTTAAGAAGTGCCATTTATCCTAAGCTAGAGCTAAAACTATTATAAGCCATTTTGGATCTTTAACTCAAAGATGATTAGTCTATAAGTTGAGCACTCACTCTGACACCATTGGTTGGTCCATAACAGCTTAATATAAATAGCAAAGTTGGGTGAATGCTTTACTTGGTTCTTTTTCGATTTTATAAAATTCTTTACCAAGTTCAGTTTTTTGATGCGTACTGAGTTAAGCGTGCTGAGTTTATCTAATAACTATAAACTGCTCAGCTTACTGAGCACTTTACTCAGCTTGGATTGGTTTTTTCAAGAACAACTTGTGAAAATGAGAGAATGATGAATGAGTAGAACGTGGTAAAGACAAGCGATAAATGTTAGAAAATTAACACTTGATGTTTTATCCTAGTTCGACTCCTAACCTACCACCAGTCCCCAGATTCCTTTCCGAGCTTTAATCAACTAGTGTTTTCTTTCGTTCCTTAGGTGGAGAAGCCTTTACAATGGGTATACACGATTACAAAAAGTACCTTCCTTTCTAACCACTATTCAAACACAGTTTGGGTACCCTTCCCAAACTGTCACTTACATTTATGAGAAGAAATTTCGAACTAAGGATTTCAACTTATACAATTGTTGAATCCTTTACAATGTTAAATCTTAAGTAATTACACTCTATAAATAACAGATTAAAAGCTTTTTGTTTGCTATATTGCTTGATTTGGAATTTTCTAAAGCTGGGAATGATTGAATAGAATTTTAGCTCTTTAAGAAATTCGAGGTGATTCACCAAGTTTAAACATCTGCTTTAGTTTTCTATTTATACTTGAAATTCTTCGAAGTAGCCATTGCAAACTTCTTGTTCTAAATTTGTCTTCAATTTCTCTTCTCTTCATATCTTTTAAATTTGTTTGTTTGAAACAAATTCCAAGACATTTAGAGATAAAGATTTCAAACATTCAGGTGCGAGATTAATCCATTAATCTTGATGTGTCAAAAACACATTTCCTTCAAGCAATCCATTTTGAGAGCGTGGCGTGCGAAATGCAAAGTGGAATTCTATGAATGGTTGACTTGCTGACATTGCAGAGTTGCACGGAGTTATTGAGAAACAATGCATGTTAGAGGATTCCTTTTATCTTGGACTTTAGTGAAATATCTCAAATATTTCATACAGACACCTTTTCATTGTGAGGACCACTTGAATATCTTCTCTAAATGCCTTTTCTCCTAAAAAGCATCAAAGGAATATTATGTTCCTCATAAAAACAGTTAAAAGTATTTATGTCATGTATTTCTCTAAGTGTCAAAAGAACTCAGCTTTTATAAATAAAAGCTAACTCACCTTCGCTAAGTTTGTATCTTGTAAACTACGTAGTACTAGGCTGAACTCAACATTTCTTACTCCAAGCCATAACTTAATTAATCATCCATTAAACTGAGTTGTTTTTCCCTTAAACAAGCTCAAGTAAACTTGATTAATTAAGAGTCTACTTAGTACTCAATTAATTTCACTATCCTAGAAAGTTTGTTATTTCTAAAATGTTAAAGTACTGTGAGGTACTATTAACTTGGGTTTTCCATTGTTTTGCACATGTTGTGAGATAGATCATTATTAGTGTCCTTCTTTAAGATTTCTTTAAGGAGCTTATCAATGCTGGTCTTGATAGTCGCATGCTCCTCTCCAAATTTGTGCAACTGAGTCATCTGAGCTGCCATCACCTCATTGATACTACTGAGTTGAACTGTAGCGGCATCAATGTTAGTCTTCACCTTTCCTACTACGGCGTTGGCTATGTCATTTGCGGTTGGAATAGATGAGATAGGAGCTTCAGTTGAGCTGCAGAGTTAGCCAAACCATTGAGAATTAGCACCATCTTATCCAATAGGCTCTTTGCGCTCTCCTTGGCCAAATGATTGTGAATTGTAAACAAGCTTTCTTGAATCTTCTCAAATTCTTCATAAGAGACTCATTCTGAAGGAATGCTTGAATGTGCATCAAATTTTGTTAGAGTGACCTTCTTTTTCTTCGAAGATTCCATCAATTCTTGGGTCAATAGCACTAAGCTAACTGCCGCAACTAACTCAGTGTTGGTTTTGAGATCAGGATATGTAGCCCTTGCAAGCTCTCTAGTCCTTGCTAAGATAGATGTATAATTCGAGTCCTCTTAGACCAAATTACTGCTATTAAGTGGTACTTCCTCGGCTATAAAATTTTCCTTGGCATCATTTGCATCTATTATTCTCTCCTAAGTGTAGTTCTCTATATGAGAGACTTCCTCAATTAAAGGCATTTAGGGGGTAGGACTTGGATTCGAAGAAGGGTAGGTGTAGAAATGGTAAATGGTGGAATTTGGTCAGATTGTACATTGGGATTTTGTGTAGGTGAAGAAACTGTGGTTGTATTTACATTGCCGAATGGAATATATTTTGATGGAGAAGGAATGACTGTTTAGGTAATTTATGGAGGTGGTGAAGAAGGGTTGGTCTTTTGTTGGGGGAAATTTGGAGTAGAAGTAGAAGGAGTTGGATTTACAAGAGAAGTAGAGATAGAATTAGGATTTAGAGAAGAAATTGGTGAAGGATTTACAAAAGAATTGGGGGATAGATTTTCAGATACTTGGGAGCTAGCTGTTTGATCCAAGGATTGATTAGCCTTAAGCAACTCATCTTGCTGAGTGTAAAGTGGTGACTTGGCAGATTCATCAGGAAGTGCTTATTTCTAAAAAGCTTCCTGACTTATCTCCTTAGCTTCTTCATCACTCTCTACAATTTTTAGAGGCCTCTTTTTCTTAGTTGAGGCAGTCATTTTCTTTTGGCTTCTGAACTTGCTTAGCAATTTGTCCTTAGTCTTTTTCACCTCTTGTTGAGAGGCGATCTCTTCTTCAAGACTAGCAGCCTCAAATTTCCTTTTTTTTTCTCCCTTAATCCTTGAGAGATTTCTTCTACAGACATCTTTTGAACTTTCTCTACAAATTCTGAAGGTGGAGGAGGAAGAGTGGATTTTGCAGCATCAGCTTCTTCTACTACGAGCATTGCCTTTGCCTTAACTTCCCTTTTCACTTTAGTCTTCAACTTTATCTTATTCTTAGGCTTTGATTTTGTAGGCACAATTGCTACCTTTCTTTTTCCAGGGCTAACTCTCTTATTTGGTGCAGCCACCTTAGCCAATGGGCTAACAATGATCTTTCCCTTTAATAATTAAGCCCTTAGAGGGAGCTCATCTTGAATCCCTTCACTAGACTCTTCAAAATCAATCATTCCAAACTCTTCATCTTCCTTCAATACATCCTCTAGAAATATAGTAGGCTCCATCTTAGCCTTCTTTAACTTGATATCCTGGGCCTTTTTATTCCTAGAATGAAGGTTTGAGAACATAAGATCCTTGAAATGTTGAAATGCTTGAAGTCAAAAGTACTCTTCAATGGCAGCAAATAATCTCCTCATGCACTTTCATAGCCTTCAACATTGATTATGTGGGCTTTCAAAATGGCTTTGATGAGATAACCATAATGAAACATCATCGTTGCCTTTTTGAGATGGTGAAGAATGAGCACATGCCAATACAGTTGTTTACCATTCACCATATGGTAGACAATGCATCTCTCAAACATAGTGCAGTTTGTGAGGGACCTAGTTTTAGGCAATAACACATTGTTAAAGAGATAATGGTAAGATCTTACCCTCTATGTTAATTCATAGGCCTTAATTTCTCCCGATCCATAGTTCACGAGAAGTTCCCAATCATCCGGGATATCAATAGCCTATTCATCTTCATTCTTCCTCAACATAGTTCCCTTTAATGGTATACAAAGAATCCTTCCTATCAACCTTACAGATACCAATTAAGATTTTTCTCTGATTTCAGGAGCAAGGATATATTGGAATCCTTCAATGGTGTAGAGGTTATTGTAGAAGCTCTTTATAATGTCCTTAATGGCTGGGCGATCAAGGGAAGAAAAAATAACTCAGATTCTACTGCTTGATCACTCTTCGCAATGTTTTGTTCTTGAGAATTCTATTGTAGTTCACTTCATAGACTAGAACATATTCTCTCTCAGCATTTCCCCATTTCACTAGAGTAAGAACTGTACCTTGGGGAAGGATGATCTTTCTAGTGTTTCAGTAACATCTATGAACATGTTTTTTTGGGATTTATCCTTTATGAAGTATTGATTCTCTTCAAGCTCATGTTCTTGAGATTGTTGAGAAGACGCTATTGCAATTACAAAGATTTGAGAATAAAAGAATTAGGGATTTTTTAGAAGAAATACTTAAGCTTCAAATGCAAGTGCTTTCTCTCTCCAACCCACTTCCCTCTTTTACAGACAAAGTACCTACAATAGACCACATGTCCTCTCCACAAACCAAGATCAAAGTGAACGGCGAGATGGTAAATGAGTTTAAAACACCTTAATGAAACGCTGTAGTTTTAGCTTTAACGATTGGAATTCAAAAACCTTCAATATAGTAGCATTTAATTTTTAATCATGAAAACTAAACTAACGGTGTTAAAACTGAAAGAGTAAATACGTGTTACCTCATTAGGCTCAACATAGCTTTGATCTAGCTTTTGACACTTAGTTAAATTTCTAAGATTTTCATCAAATTAGATTATCCATGCCAATTAGCTCTCTGAGATTAATGATTTGCTCTTTTACTAACAACTTCGTGAAAATGTCTACGCCTTGCTCCTCTAAATGAACATACTCCGATTTGAAATCTCCTCTAAGAACATGATCCCTTATGAAGTGATGTCTAATATTGACTTGCTTCATCCTGCTATGTTGAACTAGATTCTGAGATAGGTTAATTGCGCTCTTGTTATCACACATAACTTCGAGGCATTTAGACTTTTTACCATAATCCTCCATTTGCTGCTTGATCAGTACACAACTTTCTGTTGCCATGTACTCAGCTTCGGTAGTACTCAGCACAATAGAAGTTT
The DNA here is from genome assembly GCA_949673415.1 of Euphorbia schlechtendalii. Taxonomy (NCBI): domain Eukaryota; kingdom Viridiplantae; phylum Streptophyta; class Magnoliopsida; order Malpighiales; family Euphorbiaceae; genus Euphorbia; species Euphorbia schlechtendalii. The sequence continues at coordinate 50,075 of CATIWQ010056645.1, read as the reverse complement.
GCTTCTTATAGTACTAAGAGATAAGATATTCTCCAAGGAAATGACATCCTCCCGTGGTGCTTTTCCTATCGAGCTTCTCCCTTCTATAATTTGCATCTGTGTATCCTTTTGGAGTGAAGTTTGAGCTATTTGAATACCATAGACTAGAATCAATAAAAACTTGCAAATACTAGAGAATTCTCTTAACGATTGCTAAGTGAGATTCTCTGAGGTCAGCTTGATATCCTCTGAGGTCAGCTTGATATCAAGCATAATAACATACAGAGTATTGAATATTAGGCCTACTAGTAATTAAGTAAAGAAGTGAACCAATAATACCTCTGTAGAACTTATTATCTATAGGCTTACTAGCCTCATCCTTACTCAAGATAGTGTCTGTTGATATTGGATTTGAATGCTCCATGTCAAACTTCTTCATAACTTCTTTGGCATACTTAGCTTGACTAATGAAGATTTCTTCTTCACTTTTGCTTAATTATAGTCCTAGGAAAAAGTTGAGCTCTCTCATCATTGACATTTCAAACTCACTCTTCATTTTCTTGCTGGACTTTTTGCAAATTCTTTAATCAGTTTCTCCAAATGTGATATCATCAACATATATTTGTATGAGCAACAAATCTTCTTTCCTTTGCTTGATGAACAAAGTTATATCTACTTTGCCTCTTTCATAGCCTTTAATGAATAGGAAATTGGTCACCATCTCATACCATGATCACCATCTCATACCATGAACAGGGTGCTTGCTTCAATCCATATAGTGCTTTCTTCTACTTGTAGACATGCTTTGGATTCTTTGTGTCTTTAAAGCCAGGAGGCTGGCGCACATAAACTTCCTCTTGGATAAAGCCATTTAGGAAAGCATTCTTGACATCCATCTTAAATAATTTGAAATTCTTATGGGATGCAAAAGCACAAAGGATCGTAATTGATTCAAGTCGGGCTACTCAGGCATAGGCCTCCTCGTAATCGATCCCTTCTTATTGATTATAGCTTTAATCAACAAGTCTGGCATTGTTTCTGTCAACAACGCCATCTTCATCAAGCTTGTTCTTGAAAACCCATTTAGTATAGATGATTGATTTTCAATTAGGCATAGGAACTAGATTCCAAACATCATTACACTTGAACTAGTCTAGCTCCTCTTGCATAATGATCATCCAGTAGTAATCTCCTTTTCCATCTTCAAACTTCTTAGGTTCATTCAATGAGATGAAAGCTGGATGACTCATCATCCTACTGAGGTGACCTCGCATAATGACTGAATTATTCATATCATTAACAATGCTCTCAATTGGGTGATTATGATAAGTTTTAATCTCTCTTGGAAGACTCAGATCTATAATAGGAGTCTCTACATTGGATTGTTGAGGCTGAGGTTGATCTTCTTTGTTGAAGTTGATTGTAAGATCTTCATCAGCTTTAACTTCCTCAATTTATCGCTCTTGTTCTAGCTTTGAAAGTATAAAGGGTGGCATGTTGAGTTGAATTTTTGGTTGAAATACTCCTTCTTCATCAGCATCGAGGGAACGTCTACCTAAATTGTTAGTTTCATTGAATTCCACTTGCATAGACTCCTTTAAAAGATCGATTCTCTTTACATATATTCTATATACCCTGTTGTTAGTTGAGTAACCCAAAAAGATACCTTCATCAACCTTTGGATCAAACTTACCTAGCAACTCCTTGGTATTCAAAATGAAAAACATACAACCAAAGGATCTGAGATGACCAATCTTAGGTTTGCGCCCTCACCAAAGCTCTTGGGGAGTTTTCTCCTAAATTGGGTGAATTAGAACCCGATTAAAGATATAACAGGTTATGTTAACAACTTCTCCTTAAAAGTACTTTGGTAGATTGTTATCACTCAACATGGATTGAGCCATCTCAACTATGGTTTTGTTCTTCCTTTCTACAACCCCAATTTGTTAAGACGTATAAAGAGCAAAAAAGTTATAGTCAATACCATGCGCTAAACAAAATTCTTCGAAATCGAAATTCTCGAATTCACGTCCAAGAGCTCCAACAGTCTCTTAGTAACTATGTTGTTAATTAATCTAAATAACTTTCTAGCCTGCTTACCAAGTTAACAAGCTGAGCAAAGCTTATCTTTTTCAAAATTGATACTAGGTAAACCCACAACTAATTACTTTTTGGCTAATTTGAACAGAATGTTCATATTTATATAAACCAACCTTATGTTCCAAAACCACTAACTATCCTCCTTAGATATGAGACACACGTTAGGAGAGCCAAGGGATAAATCAATCATATACACATTATTTCTTGTAGGAGTAAAGAGTATAGTAGAATCAATCTTACATTCAATAAGTGGGAAACTTGCTAAGTCGAACGTAATCTTTCTACCTTTCTCACAAAGCTATGTTATGCTAAGCAAGTTGAACTTAAGTCCTTTGACAAGAGATACCTCTTCGATTAACGGAGAAACTCCCACTATGCCACATCCAAAAATCTTCCCTTTTTTATTATCTCCAAAGCTGACACTCCCATTTCTTTTGTGCTCCAATGAGATAAACTAATTTTCATCTACTATCATATACCTCGAGCAACCACTATCCAAATACCACATTCTAATGTCATCATTAGATCTTAGGGTAACTTGTAAAAGAATTACTTCTTTTAGATATCCAAGCTTTTGAGTTGGGTCCTCCTTTATTAGTAGTGCTTAAATTACTCCAGTCATACTCATCATAATAACCAATTTTACGTCTCCTTTTTAGAGTTGCGAGTTTGGTTACTCAAAGCTGAGATGTTGGCTGGTGGAGGAACTCGTTCTTTCTTCAAAGTTGTTAACTCAATAGTTAACTCATTTAATTGCTTAGTGAGCTTGTTGTTAAATCCCTCATGATACTCAGCTTTTTCTTGAAGAAAGTGGATATCAAGGGATAAGGAAGAAATAATGTCCTTTAGATCCTCACTTCTCCTCACTAGCTCATTAATGTTCTTCCCTAAATGATTGGTTAGCTTCATAACATCAAATAGTACCTAGGCGAACTCCTCTATTAACTAAGGGATTTCAGAATGTACCTTAACTTGAGTGCTCTTCCCTTTGTTTCTCTTGACATTTGAGTCAGGAACGGAATGATTACTGTTTGAGGAAGATGCTTATCTCTCACCCCTATCTTCGTTAATCACCATCAAGAATAGGTTGGCAAAATTATTTTCTTCTTTATCATATGATGAAGATTCATCGAAGTTGCTCCATGTGGTACCAAGTGCCTCATTTTTCTACCCAAACTTCTTCTCGAATTTATCCTTTTTGGATTTAGGACAAGACAATTGGATATGACCTTTTTCACCATAGCCAAAGCACTTAATGTCTTTGTTGTATTCTTTCCTTTGTCCTTCCTTAGCATCTCTTCTATACTGGGCTTCTTTTTGCAAGGAAACTTCTTCTTATTGAATTGCCCATCTTTCTTCATAAAGCTTTTGAATCTTCTGGTTAATAGCTCCATTTGCTTGTCAAAATCCTCTTATGTACTTTTGTCAGATGAGTCAGCCTTGAGACCAATTTCTCTACTCTTCTTTTCCTTCCCCTTGTTTTTATCGGAGTCATCATTATATTTCCTAAGGGATATTGATAAGTGTATAACTACACTTATTATCACATTAATTTCATATATTAAACACTATAGTTTTAGTCATTTATACGCTTCATATAAAATATTTCACGTGGTTTGTAGTTGTTTTTGATGCAAATGCAGATACTAGGTAAATCTTGGGAGTAAAATTATCTAAAGTGGAATTCTATGAAAAAATAGTGTAAAAGGTGCAAAAAGATGCGTGGAACTTAAAGATTTGGCTTAGGATCGAAGCTGTCGAAGATCGGTGAAGTTACAAGGGGATTTCAGGAGAAAAACTCAACTCACGGTCAGGATATTCATTCGCGGTCGCGACTTGTTCATTTCAGAAACAGAAGTCTGCCAACAAAGATTCACGGTCACGACATGTACATCGCGGTCACGACATGGATGGTTTCTGGTTCTATCTTCTTAACTAACAATCGCCAGATAAGCATGATCAACCGCCATCAACTGCCATCAACTACCAACAAATAGACACCTATCAGAAATCGGCCAATCATGAAAAAGTGCTTATCCATTGTGGATTATATCAAAGCTTCTCAACCAATCACAATGAAGAGATGCAATCTTTCACCTATGGACACAACCCTTCGTTTGGATAGATGCAACCCTTCAAACTCTATAAACAGGGCTCCAAATCCTCAACAATTTCGTGCATTGGGTGGCATTGGAGTGCAAAATAAACGGGTGGAAAAATAGTGCATAGTGTGTGTATAGATAGAGAGTAAAAATGTATAAGTGATTCGAATCCTTATTTCGATCACTAGATTTTTCTACATTTTTCGAGCGATTATTGTATGAGTGTAATTGCAAATCACTTATTAATAAAAGTTTTCGTTCTTCAACATTCGTTTATTCGATATTCACAAAGAATAGCATCCTAGCAGAGGTTCTGTACGGGCCGAGACCGAATTCAAAACAGACGTAGGAATTGCAGGAATTGACGACTCCCATTAAAGAGTGGATAAGGTTTGATCAAATTAAGCTTTCACTTGCATAACTTACAACTTTGCTTTGCTTTCTACTTATACATTCTATTTCGATGTTTATGATATGTCTATGTGTCATAATGTGTATTTCGTGCTAAGTCATTTATATTAATCAAGTTATATGCATTGGCGTTAATTTTAAGAGTAGTTTTGGGGTTAACAATATCGTGTATAATCACTTGATCTGTGATATAACGCTGTTTAGTGAGCCAACATTTTTGGAATGGTAACTTGCTAAATGTGGCTATGTGAGAGCGACTCGTAGTAAGCATAGTATTGATGTTGTCCAGGTTTATATAACTGTCTTATCTCGTTTGCGCTAGGTTTAGAAAAGTTATTTAATGTGTTGTTCTGTGGCAAATTATCGAACATATGAGTATGTTGAACAAGTTTGTTAGATTAGTCTAGTATGTCATAACATCTTCGTTGATCTTGCATATTTTCTCTGCTATACTTGTTCGTAGTGAAAAATCTATTTATTTAGAGTCTCTAATCTATCACATCTATATTAACTCAACTTTTCATTCTAATCTTCCTATCCATAAAAATCTCTAATCTATTCTTTATTTTATTTTACTTTGTTTCTTCCCTACTTTATCTTTAGACCTAGTTCCTTTCCTGTGGTTTTGATATCTTTTAAAACTACATCGCAACTGTATACTTGTAGTTATCATCATTTTTCTATGTGATAAGGGGTATTGACAACACCTACATTTATTTGTGAATAAGTTTTTTACGCAGTTATTAGCCAATATTTCATGAGATTTTGGAACCATTATTGATTAAACTTACTAGTAGAAAAGTGGTGAACAATACCCTAATGAAAGTAATTCAAAATTGTATGAAAATAACTACCGTATGTAGAATTTAAATGAATGTTTTGGTTCTTTTTGCCCAATTAGGGCAGAGTCTCGGATGCTTATGTGAGCATCATTATAAGAAGGGTATGCGGTGATGCATGAATTATTACCCTTTATGGGCGGATACTTCGGGTGAGTGTACACCTTGAATAAGGGTAAGGCGAGATTTTTAAAGTACACCCCATGTGGACTTAGATTAGGATATCAACTGAGATATCACCTAATGTGGGAAGACATGGTTTGTGTTTTGCCTCTTTTAGGCTTTTGGTGTGTATAATTGCCTCGGCAGGGCTGTGAATCGAATGCCAAGTGGGCATCGAGTAAAGATTTGGGTAGGTTTGTCTCAAGAGTCGCACATTATGTGGACGTCATGCTGAAAAATGGGTAAATGATGTTACATGATTCTAATTGGTTTCATGTTATCCTAGGGTGACACGATCTCGAGTATTAACTAAATCCTAAGTATGAGTGACACCAAGTTGGCATCATGTTGATGATAACATGATATGTCTATTTAATATCATGAGTGTGTGAGCTTAAGTGTCTGAGTGTCTGCATTAAGATTCGTGATTAGCATGACACATTTGTGCAATGCATGATGAATTAAAAAAAGCGGTAAACACACAGCACATAGCACATAATATCCAACTTCCAACCATACAACTCCAACGCGTAGGGTTTTTGTCTAGTCTCTATTTTAAGTTTCGTTCATCTTAGTACCATGAGGATACTAAGTAGCGAACCCATAGGAAAATATAATGCATGGTCGTTTGTTGGGTAACATCCTAGGGAAAATGCCTACGGATTACTTACATGAGGTTTATAAGTGGGTTGTTGATTATAAGGTTCTTGTTGCACTAAAATACACTCAAGCCTCTCCCCAAATGGGTTCTAACGAGGGAGGTACATGCTATATGGCAACAAGAGTTCCACTCGCTCAAGTACTATCTTTCTTAGGGAGGAAGATAAGTACAAGAGAAAGCTTCACGATAATGGGGTACCTTAGACTTACGAGCTAATCCCTTCTATTGCAATGCGAATTTATGAATATGTCATAATTAAGAAAATATGAAATAATGTTTTCAATTATTTGTGGAACATATGTAAGATCTAAAACCTTTGAAAAAAAAGTTTAAAAAAAATCCCCAACGGAGTCGCCACTATGAGCCGAGAGAGCGCGAAAATGAGAGGCACTATCCACCGAGGTGTTGAAGTGACAAGTACTAGGTCGGAGACCTGGAAAGTTTGGATTGAGAAAGCGAAAACATTTTAAATGTCCTGTGAGGCTTAATATCTGGGGGACGGCCCACTAAGACACAGAAATTCAGGTTCGGGATAAGTTGCTTATTTCTTATTGGATCACATTATATTATATCTACAGAAAATCATATTTCTTAATTGTGCATATTCCTACTTATGTCATTTTTGAGTTATAATGCATGATTCACATATATTTAGAAAGCGATAAATCCATACATAAAGCGGTAAATAAATGTGGAAAAGTAAAGATTAAAATTACAAAACCTAGGGGGATGCAACTTCTCACCTAATCTATTAATTCATTTCCCAAAAAAAATTGACATTGCGATACCCGATGGAAAAATAAAATCTTAAACATAAATCTAATCCTAATCTACCTAAATCCACAAAGTTTAGGACAAGGTATAACACACCATTTACACATATGTTCGATTTGATTTCGGCGAGGCCCGTGTGGCCTAATTAGAAAGAACGAAGATTAAAGTTTCTTAATTAGAAATAAAGAGGTCCATTTTTATTAACATATTGGTTGCTCATTTTAATTAGTGAAAATGCTCTCATGGTGAAAGTGTGAGGATTGTTATCCAGGAATAGATTTTTTATTCCCTTCGTGGGGGTATAGATATCTCCATTAAATAAAAAGAAATAAAAGACGAATTACAATAATATTTACATAATAAAAAAACAAAATATTCCCTAGGTCCACATGTAAAATAAAATTAAGAAAAATACACGGAGCATGAAATATGCAGCTCTAGGAACTCAGAGGCTTACCCTTATGGAGCGAATCCACTTTGATATACCCGCTTGACCTTTAGGAGTAATTCTCATCGTCTTTTGATTTTTTGGTGTTTGAAGAAATGGTCAAATCAAAAGGTGTTTTTAATTCGAAAAATTTGTAGAAAATCAGAGTGTTTTTGTTTGTCCTTTTCTGCTGAAAAATTCCGGTCATGATTACTGAAAATTCCCCAAATATTTATAGGAGAAAAATCGTACAAATCCAAAAAGGGAAACAAATTCCGGCGAGGGTGGTCTGCCCTCGTCGGAATTTTGGCCATCCTCGCCAGACTTCTGGCGAGGCAGAACCCCGATTCTCCATATTTCCTTTTTTTATATTTTTTTGTATTTTAAAGTTTAATTAATTTTTGAACGACAAAAATTAGATAATTAATTTATTAAAAGTCCAATCTTTCAAGTCCCTTAAAATTAGAGACGAGGAACACTCCCATTTGAAGGCGTCTGGATAATAAAAAATTGTGTGATTCAAGGATTAAATCCTGAAAAGCCAACATCATCAAATATGTGACTGGTACAAAATCTCATGCTCACAACTGGTTTCTAGTCAATCTTGATACAATATGGCGAGTGGTGTTCTTCATGACCAAGTCTAATTCTAGGATAGCTATGGCTATTACATGAGCTAACTTTTAACACGAGCTTAATAATAAGGATGGCACTTAACTTGATGGAAGGAGTGTATTCTATTGGTTACTATTGTAAAACCAGATCAAGTCACAAGTACATGATGTACAGATTATCGAGGGATCATACGCCTTTGCAAGAAAACCCATTTGATCATCTAGATTTATCAGGAGCCATATCAATCTTGAACACAGATCCTAAAGGTTCCTAGATGGGAAGCCAAGTTTAGGTTAACCTCTAGTGGCTCTATACTTCAGGATCCTATGAGGTCACACTTTGGGTCTTTACCAGACTAAGTGAAGAACTAATAGACTTGGTCTATACTGAGAGTATAATGAAAGTCCAAATTGCTGGATGAATTATTAATTAATTGGACCAAATAATAATTAAAAGGATTTAAAGGAGGATTTTTGGGATAAACTACAAGGGGAAAATCAAGGGAATTTCACATTGAAAGTGCGCCTCGTGAACACGGGACGTTCGTGGGTTGGGCCTACACGGTTTCCCCATGAGCAAAAATTGCTCGCGGGCCACTAGCATGCATTGGCACAAGACCAACACATGTTGGAGTGCAATAAGCTTACCAGCAACCCAGCCCTTCGAACAAGGCAAGCCCATTAGGGCTTACCTTGTGCGGTAGCACATAGCCCACGCAAGTGGGCTGTGTGGGCGCGTCAACCCGCTGAGCCTAGGGCTTCGTATCCATGATCCAAATGTGGGATGGGGATTTTCCCCATCCCACATTCCTAAAAAGGGGAGCTTTCATCTCCCCTTCTCCCAATAAATAGTCTCCTCCTTCTCCTTTGTTTCTCACTTCAGCTTAGCATTCCTTTTGAGTTTTGACATCTTTTCTTCACGAGATTCTCCATGAGTTTCTCCATAATCGCAAGAACTATTTTGAAGGCTCATTCATATTTTGAATAGAGCATTCTAAGTTATATTTTCGGGTTGGTCTTCGAGTGGTCTAACAGTTGTTGTTTACCAATGAGTTCTTCTTCAATGGGAGGTTTTGGTCGGTCAGGATCTGTTTGGATCAATCATAGAGGCTGACCTATTTTGGAGGCTAGTGCTAACGAAGTACTATCCATTTATTCTAAGGGAACGCCGCACCAAAGGGAATCTATGCATCAATTGGTAATGCTCTTAACTTAGATGCTATGTTTCTTTTATTAAGTTTTATAAACCTATGAGCATCTATGGAATGTTTTAACTTATATTATATCAATCATGGCATGCTTAGGAGTTCCTTTATGGTTAATTTTAAGTTTTGAAATTTTTTCTTGCAAGTTTACATGTTGAATTACTATCTTAATTAACCAATAGTGGTATCACTGCCAGCCTTATGCTATGCATGATCAATGAGAATATGTTGAAATGATATTTTCTATGAATTGATTAAAGTATGCCACATATGACTTAGGTTCCAATTCATGTTATAGAAAATGATGTGATAACTAGATTAAGGTTTTGCTCAAACTTAGTCTAGGTGATTATCATAAATTAACAATGTTTTACCACACGTGTAAATTCTTTAAATTAAGGGTCATCCAGTACTTCACTCAATTAAAAGAATGAAATCTTTAAATCATAATTGTCTATGATATAACAAATTGAAGTGCTCGTGGTTATTTTGGCAAGGATTGGACTTGGCTGCTCATTTACTTTAAGGGGCCTCTCATACCTAGAAATCTCCATCGGTATTAGGTTCAAGCGTACCCAATGGACTTTTATGACTTAGTTGATTTCTAGTATAGGAATTGGATTCTGCATATGGTTTTACATCCGTGGTTTAAGTTGTTAAATTAAAACTTATAGATATAGGTGGAAGAACTTAAACATAGACCTTGTTTGTTTTGCATGCTATGTGGAGTCTTAGCATAATAGAATGATTATAATGTACAAGTCTTAAGCATGTTCGCTTAGATAAATAATTCCAAATAGCCCATAATTATTATTATCATAATCATATCCCTCGTATAAAACCTAGACTAGGGTAAGACTAGCTGCACCAATGAAATCCCCTACAACAATATTTAGGGGGTAGATTGTCTTCCCGTCATAAGTTATCATATGAACCTTATTAACGGATGTAAGGACATGTACAACATGCTTTCCCTTAACATGTGTTTTGTCAGATGGGGTTAATGTCTTAACCAAAATGGGTTAGTTTCCATATCAGTGGAGCTAATGCCAGATTGGAGATATATATGAGTCATATAATCAGGCATGCACGTCTCGAGAAAGAGAACCCAAATGGATTAGCAATTGCATGGAATGCAAATGGACTGGTTCCAACCATGGTTGTGTTTTATGGCTTGACCTACTATAGCCGGGGTTATAATGAATGGTTATGGATGCTACCTACTATGGAAGATTGGTTAGACCAAGTTTCCCAAATTCAATAGAAGGGGCTATTTGAATTTCGGGAAAAATAGTAAGAAACATGTGTTTAATTAAAGACCTTATATTAAATGCATGTACATATACTAATGTTTGAATAATTTCTATCTTATATGGTTGAATATGAACACTAACACTGATAAGCATCCGTTTGGCAACAAAATTTGTAAAGGAGACAATTTTCATGAGTGGTTAGAGAATGTGAAAAGGTTCCTGAAAAGCCTTGTTCTAGATTATGTGCTAGATAATCCATATGTCGAACTTCCTAGAGAAGTTCCTTTCATTTATAAAATAGATGATGCTTGAAACATAAAAAAGGATTGTGATTTTGTAAAGAATTTCATGGTCAATGTAATGCTTCCAAGATACAAGAATCTATGAAAAGACTTGGCCATGGAGTCCATATGTGTGCAACTTGTGATGATGGATGAACCTAAAGATTCATGATATCTATAAGTCTAGGGTTGAACCTCAGTAGTTGAGTTTGCCATGGCTATTTATGATAACTTTAAATAGTTAAGGAAAATGGGAGTTGCTTATGATCAGGAGGCCTTGAAACAGATTGTATTGAAAGGTCTACCAAAAAGGTATGATAGTTTCAAAATAGATTTCTATGGCATCGGGAATTAATATAATTTTTCCAAAATGGTAGAGATGTTGGAACATTATGATATTTAGTTTAGAAGTAAACTTGAAAATCAACTAGTTATTGAGTATCGAAAGATTAGAATGTCAATGGCTTTCAAGGTTAAGAGAAGACTCATGAAAAATGCCGAATGAAACACGAGTTAAAAGCTCAGATTTCCAAACAAGTGAAGAAGAAGCCAAGTGAGGTATCTACTTCAGGTATGTTTATGATAAAGAGTTTCTCTATAGTTCCTTATGAGTCTACATGGGTATTGGATACTGGTTGTGGTACTCATATTTATACTTCTATGCAGGGGTTGCGGAACAATATGAGGCTTGCAAAGAGGGAAATGGACCTAAGAGTTAGAAATGGAGCACGGGTTGTTGCAATAGTTGTAGGGATATATAGCCTTCGTTTACCTAGTGGCCTTGTTTTAATTTTGAACAATTGCTATTATATTTTCATTGTAACTAAGAACTTTGTTATTGTTACGTGATTAGCAACATATGGATTTGAGATTTTATTTTTTAAATAATAATTGTCAAATTCGACGTGATAATGTTCTTTATGCTTGTTGAATATGTGTTGATAGCATTTATGTTCTAAATACTATGACCAGAAGACATAGAGTGATGGGCCGAGAGCACGCAGAATGAGAGGCGCGGTCCACTCGGGGAGTTTGAAAAGGTACTGGGTTGGGGACCCGAAAAGGTTTGGTTTTAGGAAGCGAAAACAGTTTTAGATTTGTCAAACCCGAAAACTCCGTTTCTTAGTGTAGAGTCGCCACCTGAATTAGCTCTTTCTAGGTATTAGAGTCCTGTGAGGCTTAACGTCCGGGGGACGGCCCACTAAGATAATGAGATTCGGGTCCAGGATAAGTTGCTTATTTCTTAATGGATCACATTATATTACATCTATAGAAAACCGTATTTCTTAATTATGCATATTCGTACTTAGGTCATTTTCGAGTTATTATGCATGATTTACATATATTTGAAAGCGAAAAATCCATCCATAAAACAGTAAATAAATGCAGAAAGTAAATGCAGAAAAGTAAAGATTAAAAATTACAAAAACTCGGGGGGATGCAACCACTCGCCTGATCTATTAATTTCATTTTCCAAAAAATAATTAAAATGAGATCCCCCGAAGGAAAATAAAATCCTAGGCATACATATAATCCTAATCTACATGCATCCACAAAGTTTATCACTGGGTATATTACAATATTACACATATGCTCGATTTTGGTTTTGGCGAGGCCCATGTGGCCTATTGAAAACTCGCGATAATAGATTTGTTATTGAAAATAAAATGATTCATTTTATTAATACGTTGGTTGCTCGTTTTAATTAATAAAATTGCTTGCATGGCAAGAGGTGAGATCTATTATCCAAGAATAACTTTTATTCCCTTCGTGGGGGTATTTTTAGCAGATATCTTTATTAAATAAATAAACTAGAAACATGAGATGAAGAGAATTATTACAACAACAGAATAATAGTGAAATATTTTCCTATGTCCAAATGTGAAATTGCAACAAAGAAGAATACAATAAGCACAAGATTAGCAGTTCTAAGAACTCAGAGGCTCACTCTTTTAGTATGAATCCACTTCGGCATATCCGTTTGATCCCTAGGAGCATTCCTCGTTCGTTTTTGTAATTGTGTTTATGTGGGAAAATAATTGTTTATTTATCCTTAAAGATAATCAAACTCGGGTTCTAAATTTGTTTTCCATCCGAGAATATCTAAGAATATTTTAAAGAAAAGTAGATAAAGGATGATTTAAAAATAATTAAAAGTTGGAATCCAAACGTGTTTTGGATCCAAATTATTCAAGAAATTTTGAAAGAAAATATTTTCATTGTTTTTCTCATTTTTTTCCTTTGAAAATCTAATTTTTCTCTCAAATTTTGAGCCCCCTTCAATCCAAAAAAATCCCGATATTTATAGGGAATCGGGACCAAGTTAAACCAGGCTCATTGCTGGAATTTCCAATAACGGTGGTGGCTTTGGGATTTCTTTGGTCCACACCATAAATTAATATATATATATATATATATATATATATATATATATATACATACAAATATTTTCTTAAATTATATACATAATTTAATTAAGTTATTTTGGACCCTTAAATATTTATTTATGTCCCTTAAAAATATTTTAAACCTTTAAATTTTCACTTTGAGGCTTTAAATATTTTCTATGGTCCTAAATATTTATTTAGGGCCTCAACATTATTTTTAACGGGGAGAACTCCCATTTGAAGATCATCGGATGGTCGAAAATTGTGTGATCCAAGGATAAAAAATCATGAAAAGCCGTCATCATCGAAAGCGCGAGATGATACAAAATCCCGTTCTCACGGCTACCCCTCGTGTGATCATCGCTGGTTGTATAACCAGTATGATGACATGAAATGGAGCAGAGTGATTGAGAAAATACTTAACTGGTGCTGTTGGTGCCTTCTTTACCCCTGATTGGTGATGACATGGGTCTTCCTTTCTAGTGCCGTGTCCTCACGGGATTGTCCGTTTCTTTCTTCAAAATCCCTTGGTGTTTGATGCCCCTTATAGGGAGGTCGACTGTTTCTTTCTGTGGTATCCCTGTTATAGTTGGTAGTCATTTCGTTCTTTGGTTGCGATTATCGTATGCCCCTTGGAATGATTAGGGATAGTTGTTTGAATTTGTTTCAAAGGTGACCTTGAGTTTCCTTAATCACATGTTGACTTGTTTGCTATGACAAGTTAGAGAAAAAGATAATGTTAATACATTTAATGATGAATGTTTTAATTATTTGATTGAGTTTATGCCAAGTAAAAATGTTTATCCCTTCAATCAAAAATTAAAATATGATAAGTTTAATGGAAATTCGGGGATGTCTCGAAGATTGCTCCATTGTTTTAGGAGGCTTTTGTGATGTTGCAATGTTGACTTCACGCTTGAATGGGCCATCGTCCTTCTTAGTGCTTGTAGGTGCCTCAAGTGGAGGTGGAGTTTCTTGTTTACTAGGATGGTGTTGCCCCAATTTGGCATCATCTTTACCTGTAAATGATGTGATGCGAATGTAATGTATGCATGATTTTATGCATGAACAATTTTTATCATGTGATGTATGTTCATCTGTTGTAGGTGTTGTGGGCTTTGTTCATTAAAGAGCCTTCTCTTGTGCTGGTGCATGGTTTCCCCTAAGATTTGTCATGTTAGGGATTCCATGGGTGACTTCCTTAAAGCGATGACCATGGGTTTGTTGAATCAGATTCGAGTTCAGAACTTGGATCTGGTATGAGGAAAAAATAGATGAGTCGTTGACCATGCATTGTGTTGGCAATGATCGCTTGGAAGCCATTTGCCTAATGTGTTGGAGGTAAATAGTGCCACGTACTGTTTGATATTTCTTTGGTTCTAATTTTTGCATAGATTACCCTTGCGGGTTTTCAATTTATCGAACCTTGTCTTATTTTTTACCTAGATCGCCCTTTCAAGTTTTCAACCCAGTAGACTTATTTTTCCTTTCTTTTATTTATTTTTAGATGTTTACTTGCGATATTCTACCATTAGCATGCAAGCAATAAAAATAAACATATGCATAAAGCTTCAACAAAAATGACAATTTATTGATGAACTTAACAAGGGTATAAATGTTTCAAATGATTTGACTCTTTCCATCAATTAGCCTTTTTAGGTTTTCCAACCAATGTGGTTCTCTCGATATCCTAAGTTTTGCTTGAGCTGACCTTTTCGAGTTTTCAACTCAGCGGACTATTATTTTTTTGTTTTGAAAATAGGCCCTAATTTTTTCTCAACTAACCGATTGTTAATTGAGAGGCTAAATACAAATCTATTTTTTGTTAGTACTACTTTTTATCTATTATTTCTTTCACCTATGAGTGATAGCAATTATGTAAGACTTGGTTATTTTGTAGATCGGCTGCCATCCACGACTTCAATTGTTGTCTTGTTCAGTATTTCTGATCGATTGGCTGGTTCTCGCGCTGCTTTACTAGCTTGAGGTGTATGTGATGACAGATCTTGTTTATCAGTGTTTCCTTTTGAGCTCAATTATTCTCCAACAATGGGTAGTATGTCAAAGATCAGATTTGATAACTTGATTTGTCGATGGTGAACGATTTTTGTTCAGTGATGTTTCCTCCTTAATTAATGATCAGCCCATAAGTGTTGGCGAGCCGTGTGTTGGAGTTGTTGACATGTTCAACAATCGGACTCCTTCTTTGTGTTCTTTGACGTTGTACCGGTTGTTTGACCTCAACTTGCTTTGTTGACATTTTAGCCTTATTCTGGCTTTGATCATTTTGATCTTTGTTTGACTGATTTAGTAATTGGTGGAAGTTTTGTGCTTGGTGATCTGTCTGTCAATCTTCCATCTTTGTAGCATGAAGCAAATGCTATCACGCATCGTCTAAGTATATGTGTTTATCTCTCACTTTCTCTCAAGAGTCTAATCATTTGAATGTATTGTAATTGTGGGGAATCCATTTACACCCAAATTAATTTCATGACATGGTGTGTCACATGTGCTAAAAACATTATGTATATGTTTATGAGAATGCGTGATGTCATCTATAGAATATCAAGCAAATAAACAAAGTTCAATTTATTCAAAAATTTAAAGGCCTCATGGGCAAAGTAGCAAAAAAGCTTACTTATTATATAATCATCCATTAGCTATCTTTTAGTACTATTGCCCCCGGATGTGTCCATGGATTCAAAATGCTCCATCCTGTCCACCTTCTCAAATACTTCTTAATAGCTCGAGAAGATATCTGACCCAAACTTATTCTTGTATGATGGCAGTGCACAGTCCAGAAGCTTGGTTATCATCTTCGGTAGAATTAAGGGAGCCCGAAGCTTGACCTGTGTGGCCATCCAATGGGCAAAGTAGGATTTGAAGCTCTCACCCTTCTCTTGCCTTATAGCCTCGAGATTTTGCATTATGGTTTCCGTTTGGGAGTTGAAGCTATAATGCCCCATCATAGCCTGAACAAGGCTATTCTAATCAGTGGCTATATCCATTGAAAGGTGGTTGTACCATTCATTGACTGGGTGACCCAAGGTGACATCAAAGAGCTTAGCCATCATTTTCGTTGACCCTTAATGCCCTCATCACCGTCTGATAATGCACTAAGTGAGCGCGCGGGTAGCCAGATCTTACATACTTTTCAAACTACGGCATTGCGAAGTTTGGGGGTAAGCTGTCGTAACCCCCGATTGTTAGCGGTGCAGGGTATGTGTTCATTAGGTGGCCACCATGAGTGGCCAAGAATTGTTGCCACAATTCCACCATGCCTGGTTGTTGGAGGATGGCGTTCCCAGTGTTTGGATAGAAACCATATTGCCCTTAGGGATATGTAGCAAAATTTGGCAGTTGAGGTGCTTAAAACTGTAAGGTAACCGACATACTCCAGCTAGGAATAGGCTATTGTGTCATTCCTTAATAAAAAGGTCTTGGTGTGAACATTGGCTGGCCAAGCTACCCTTGGAAGAATTGGTTACCAGATTGCTGCTGGAAAGGATTGGCGAAGTTATATCCTGGCTGCCTAATCTGAGCCTAGTTCTAGTTCAGCTGACTTTGTCCTGCCCCAAACTGATGAAAGGTAGTAGGATTTAGATGCATTGCATGCGAGGTAGGAGGTCCCCTTATTTCAGTCCAGCTAGTTGAACCGCCATTGTTAAGGGTGACCCCAAGCTTGACACCACATTATGAGCTCTCTTAACGTGTTGGCGTATAAGCGATGCTAGTTGTTCACTATTGGCAAAGGTATTTAAGGTAGCTACGATCTCGGTGCTCAACGATAACTGATATGTCTGCTGAGAGTTTTATCCCGTAATGATAGGGTGATCCCCCCTCTCACCTTCTTCTTGCGGATTGGCCATGAAAGATGTACGTTGAACTGAATCTAAGTTAGAACCTGAGTCCTTACTTGAGTGAGTGAAAGGAACCCCCTCTAGATTGGCCATGATTGGGGAAACGCAGACCAGGCGACAAGCAGACCTTTTCCAAACCCTTTGACACATAAGTAGAAGATCAGACCATGTGTTTGAGATTTATGACTTGTGATGCGAGAAATGTGAGAGATGTTTAATGTTATGGATACATTCACAAGGGGTTAGCATGCCATGATGCGAGATGAATAATATGTTTGTCAATCCATTTAAAACAAACATGTTAGTCGTAAGGCAAAAATAAAAATAAGTGGAAATGAAGATCCAACAACTTGGGTTGGATTTGAGATCTGTACTATGTCTGTGTGACATCATAATATGAGTGGTGTAAGTGAGATGACTAAGTTACCCATATGGTAATAAGTCAATATTTTGAGATTTCGTAATATGACTAGATCTCATGGAATGAGGAGGTCAAGTTGATTTCAAGTAAGTAGTGTGACATACCCTAATGAAAAGAAAATAGCTACTATATGTAGCTATTGAATGAATGATTTGGTTATTTTACCTAATTAGGGCAGAGTTTCGGATGCTTGGGTGGTCATCGCTATTTGAGGGTATGTGGTGATGTACGAATCATTGCCCCGTGTGGGCGAATGGTTCGGGTATTAGGCATATACCCTTGAGGATTGGTAATGTAAGGTTTTTGAAATAAGTTCACCCCATGTGGGATTAGGTTCGGATGTCAGCAGGGACATCACGTGATGTGGGAAAAAATGTGATTTGGGTAGGTATTTGCCATGTTTGGGCTATGTGTGATAGCCCCTTGTGGACTATGAGTTGGATGTTGAGTGAACATCTCAAAGATGATGTGTAGAATATATTATTGCCCCTTGTGGGCTAAGTTTCGGATGTTAAGTGGACATCATGTAGTAAAAGAAAGGTATGTTTACCCTGTACGGGCTAATAGCTAGATGTCAATTGGACAGCTTGCTGAAAAAGGGGTAAGTGATGTTTCTAAGTGGTTTTATGTTATCCTAGAGTGACATGATCTCGAGTATCTAATCCTAAGTATGACGATGAGAAGATGTTAAGTTGCATCATATTAACATTATAAGTGTGTGCGTCCAAGTGCCTACACTAAAATTCGTGGTTAGCATGACATTTGTACAATAATAAGTATATAGCACATAGCATGCAATGTCCAAACTTCCAACCATATAACTCCAACGTGTAGGGTTTTTGGCTAGTCTCTATCCTAAGTTTGGTTCATCTTAGTACCATGAAGATACTAAAGAGCATACCTGCAAGAAAATATAATGCATGGTCATTTGTTGGGTAACACCCTAGGGAAAATGCCTATGGCTTATTTACATGAGGTTTGTAAATGGGTTGTTGATGTAGAAGGTTCTTGTTGCACTAAAATACACTTCAAGCCTCTAACGAGGGAGGTACATGCGATATAGTAACAAGTGCTCCAGCCGCTCAAGTACTATCTTTTCTCAAGGAGGCAATTTAGCATAAGAGAAAGCTTCGCTTTAATATGGTACCTTAAACTTATGGTACCTCTATTGCAATGCGAATTTATGAATATGTCATAATTAAGAGAAAATAGAATAATGTGATCAATAATTTTCAGCACTTATCCAAAATCTAAAACCTTAAAAAAACAAGTTTTTAGAAAAAATCCCCAATGGAGTCACCACTGTGAGCGGATGATACGGAGCGATGGGCTAAGAGCATGCGGAATGAGAGGCGCGGTCCACCCGGGTGTTTGAAAAGGTACCGGGTCGGGGACTCGAAAAGGTTGGGTTTGAGGAAGCGAAAATATTTTTAGATTGGTCAAACCCAAATCTGCCGTTTCTTAGTGTAGAGTCGCCACCTGGATTAGCTCTTTCCAGGGATTAGAGTCTTGTGAGGCTTAATATCTAGGGGATGGCCCACTAAGACACAGAGATTCGGGTCCAAAATAAGTTGCATATATCTTATTGGATCACATTATATTACATCTATAGAAAACTGTATTTCTTAATTGTGCATATTCACACTTAGATCATTTTCGAGTTATTATGCATGATTTACGTATACTTGAAAGCGGTAAATTCATCCATAAAATAGTAAATAAATGCGGAAAGTAAATGTGGAAAAGTAAAGATTAAAAATTACAAAACCTCGGGGGATGTAACCACCTGCCTAATCGATTAATTACATTTCCTAAAAAATTATTAAAATGCGATACTCGAAGGAAAATAAAATCCTAGGCATACATCTAATCCTAATCTACTTGCATCCACAAAGGTTAAAACAATGTATATTACAATATTGCACATATGCTCAATTTTGGTTTTGGTGAGGCCTAGTGTGGCCTATTGAAAACTCGCAATAAAAGATTTGTTATTGAAAATAAAATGATTCATTTTATTAACACGTTGGTTGCTCATTTTATTTAATGAAATAGCTCGCATGGCAAGAGGTGAGGTTTGTTTTCCAGAAATAATTATTATTCCCTTCGTGGGGGTATTCTAGCAGATATCTTTATTAAATAAATAAAATAGAAACAAGAGATGAAGAGAATTATTACAACAACAGAATAATAGTGAAATATTTTCCTAGGTGCAAATGTGAAATTGAAAAAAAGAAGAATATAATAAGCACGAGATTAGCAGTTTTAGGAACTCAGAGGCTTACTCCTTCTGTATGAATCTACTTCGGCGTATCCGTTTGATCACCGGGAGCGTTCCTCGTTCGTTTTTGTAATTGTGTTTATGAGGAAAAATAATTTTTTATTTATCCTTAAAGCTAATCAGACTCGAGTTCTAAATTTGCTTTAGATCCGAGAATATTTGAGGATATTTTGAAGAAAATTAGATAAAAGTTGATTTGAAAATAATTAAAAGTTGGAATCTAAACGTGTTTTGGATCCAAATTATTCAAGAAAATTTGAAAGAAAATATTTTCATTGTTTTTCTCATTTTTTCCTCTGAAAATCTGATTTTTCGAACCCCATTCAATCCAAAAAGATCTTGATATTTATAGGGAATCGGGATCGGGTTCAACCAGGCTCGCTGGAATTTCTAGCAAGGGTGGTGGCCAAAGAAATCCCGTCCACACCATAAATTAATATAAATATTCTTTTTATTTTTTAAAATAATATTTAAATATTATATATATATATATTTATTTATTTATATATATACAAATATTTTCTTAAATTATATACATGATTTAATTAAGTTATTTTAGACCCTTAAATACTTATTTATGTCCCTTAAAAATATTATAAGCCTTTAAGTTTTCCCTTTGAGGCTTTTAAATATTTTCTATGGTCCTAAATATTTATTTAGAGACGCAAACATTATTTTTAATAAGGAGAACTCCTATTTGAAGATCATTGAACGGTCGAAAATTGTGTGATCCAAGGATAAAAAATCCTGAAAAGCCATCATCATCGAACGCGCGAGCTAGCACAAAATCCCCGTGCTCACAAATACTAAAACTAAAATTCTAAATATGAATATAGTTAAGAAATCGAAGTTAGATATTGAGAAATCTTCATACTTATGGCATCGTCATCTAGGCCATATAAATGAGACTCGCTTAACTAAGTTGCACAAATTTGGTGACTTGGGCCCAATGGAATGAGAATCCTATGGGGCGTGCAAACCTTGTTTAAAGGGAAAGATGACTAAGAAACCTTTCAAATGAAAGGGTCAGCATGCCACAAGTACTTTGGAAATAATACATTCCGATGTATGTGGTCGAATGAGTCTTAAACACATGAAGGTTTCATCTACTTCATAACCTTTATGGATGATTACTCACGATAAGGTCATTTGTAACTAAGGCACAAGTCTGAGAGCTTTGAGAAATTCAAGGAGTTTAGATACAAAGTAGAAAATAGCTTGGGAAAAGTATCAAGACCCTTTGATTCGATCGAGGTGGTGAATACGTAAGCTAAGAGATTCAAGATTATCTAAGGGATAATAGTATTTTATCCCATTGGACACCTCCTTATACACCCCAACACAATGGAGTGTCAGAAAGGAGAAATCAAACCCTACTCAATATGGTTCTATCCATGATGAGCCAAGCAGAATTCAATAGATCCTTTTAAGGTTATGCACTTGAGAGCACAGTTTATATTCTAAATAGAGTGCCCTTAAAATCAATTGATCAAACACCATACAAAATATGGTATGGTAAGAAATCAGCTCTTTCTCACCTGAGAGTTTGGGGATGTCCTATTTATGTAACAGGATAAGTTCAGATAAGTTAGGTGCTAAGTTTGACAGATGTCCATTTCTAGGTTACCCTTAGGAGATTATGGGTTATACCTTTTATGATCTCATGGAACAAAAGGTACTTATTTCTAGGAATGCTCAATTCCTCGAGAAGGAGCATATACTTGTGAAAGTTAGTGAGAGAAATCTTGAGCTAGGCTCTCAAGAGGATCAAACAGACAATCAAATGATTGTTTATACACCTATTACACAAGAAAGTGTAAGCATGGAACAACCTACTATGACAACAATATTACGTAGTTCAAGTCGAACTCCAATAGCTCCAGAGCGATACGGTTATTTCATCACTAATGATAAGTATATCTTCCTCATGGAAGATGATGAGCCCAAAACTTACAAAGAGGCAATGGAAGGCTCAAAGTATGATAAATGGTTTACAGCCATGAAGTTAGTGATGGACTCCATGTACGAAAATCAAGTTTGGAACTTGGTTGATGCTCTAAGTGGGATTAAGCCTATAGGATGTAAGTGGATTTTTAAGAAGAAAACTGACATGGACAATAATGTGATTACCTATAAAGCAAGGCTAGTTGCAATAGCTTATAGTAAAAAGGAAGCTATTGACTATGATGAAACCTTTTCGCCAGTGGCCATGTTAAAGTCTATTAGAATACTCCTTACCATCGCTTCTCATTATGATTATGAGATCTGGCAGATGGATGTGAAAACAGCATTCCTTTACGAGAACTTGGATAGGGATGTATATAGATACAACTTTAAGGTTTTACATCCCAGGATAGCTCGATGGTATGCAAGTTGCAAAAGTCTAATTATGGACTTAAGAAAGCATTATCTAATTATGGACTTAAGA
This sequence comes from Euphorbia schlechtendalii, assembly GCA_949673415.1. Classification (NCBI taxonomy): domain Eukaryota; kingdom Viridiplantae; phylum Streptophyta; class Magnoliopsida; order Malpighiales; family Euphorbiaceae; genus Euphorbia; species Euphorbia schlechtendalii. Next base: position 27,890 of record CATIWQ010056645.1, on the reverse strand, counting down.
AAGCATTAAGGAGTTGGAATATTAGGTTTAATGAGACAATCCGACAAAATTGGTTTTGTGTCAAACACTAATGAGCCCTGTGTATATAAGAAGGCTGGTGAGAGTGCTATCAATTTTTTGGTATTATATGTTGATGACATATTATTGATAGTAAATGATGTTCTTTTTCCTCAAATAGTAAAGTCATGGTTGTCAAAGAAGTTCTCCATGACATTGGAGAAGTAGTTTTTACACTAGGTATAAAGATCTACCGTGATAAATCCAGAAGGCTATTAGGTCTTTCTCAAAGTATATACATAGACAAAGTTTTGGTTAGATTTAACCTTGAGCAGTCAAGAAAGGGTTATCTCTCAATGTATCACAAGATTAACCTTTCTAAATCTGAGTGTCCGAGAACACAAGAGGAGAGGCTGCTGAATGGAATACCTTATGCTTCAGTGATAGGATCCATCATGTATGCTATGGTATCCACTCGGTATGATATCTCACATGCATTGAGCGTCATGAGCAAATTTTTATCTGATTTAGGTGAGAAGCATTGGATGGCTGTTAAACTATCCTCAAGTACTTACGAAGGATTAAGGATATGTTGTTTAGTTTATGGAGAAAGTGATGTCTCTGTGAAGGGATACACTAACGTGAGTTTTCAATCTGACAGGGTGTTCGCCACTTTTCTACTAATAAGTTTAATAACATTTTCGCAAAGAGTTGGCTATATATTAATGGTTCCAAAAAACTTATTCGCATAAAGTATAGATGTTGTCAGTACCTCTTATCAAATAGAAAAATGATGATAACTGCAAGTATATAGTTGCGATGTAGTTTTAAAAGTTATCGATCCCACAAGGAAGGACTAGCTCTAAAGGTCAACAAGGAAGACAAAATAAGAAAATAAAATAAATTTGATATTTTGAGTAGGAGAGTTAGAATGAAGAATGAGTAAATATAGATGTGAAAGATTAGAGAATCTAAATATATAGATTTTCCCTACGAAATAAGGATAGTAGAGAAAACATGCAAGTTCAACAAAGATGTTATGATTCACTAAACTAATCTATTGATTATACATGATATTGTTAACCCCAAAACTACTCTTAAAATTAACTCCAACACATATAAATTGATTAATATAAAATACTTAACACGAAATACGCATTATGACACATAGACATATCATAAACTTCGAAATAGAAAGTATAAGAAGAAAGAAAAGAAAAGTTGTGAGGTATGCAAGTGAAAGCTAAAGTTGATCAAACCGTATCCACTCTTTAATGGGAGTTGTCAATTCCCGCAATTCCTACGTCTGCTTTGAATTCGGTCTCAGCCCCATACAGAACCTCCACTAGGATGCTATTCTTTACGAATATCGAGCAAACAAATATTGAAGAACCAAAAATTTTATTGATAAGTGATTTGCAAGTACACTTATACGACAATCGCTTGAGAATAAAGAGAAATCTAATTATCGAAACAAGAATTCAAATCACTTAAACATTTTCTCGCTAACACTTATAAACGTAGCGAATTCTCTATCTATAAACACACTATATCTCTCTCATGCACTCTAATGTTTTCCCTTTGTATCACTGCACTGTGATGCAGGAAATTGTAAGGTTTGGAACCCTATTTATAGAGTTCGACGGGTTGCATCTATCCATATGAAGAGTTGTGTCCATTGGTGAATGATTGCATCACTTCATTATGATTGGTTCAGAAGCTTCAATCTAATCCATAATGGATAGGAACGTTTTCATGATTGGTTGATTTCTGATAAGTGTCTTTTCGTTGGTAGTTGATGGCGGTTGATGGTAGTTGATCATGTTTATGTGGCGGTTGGTAGTTAGGAAGATAAAACCATAAAATCATCCAAGTCACGATCGCAATATACATGTCATGATCGTGAATTTTTTATTAGTAGACTTCTATTCTGAAGAAGAACAAGTTACGACCGTGAATGATTGTCACGATCATGAATTGCATTTTTCTTCAAAATTCTCCTTGCAACTTCACCGATCTTTGACAGCTTCGATCCTGAACCAAATCTTTAAGTTCCACTCATATTTTTGCACCTTTTTCACTATTTTTCCATAGGATTCCACTTTTGATCATTTTACTCCCAAGATTTACCTAGTATCTGCATTTGCATAAAAAACAACTATATACCACGTGAAATCTTTTATATGAAGTATAAAAATGACTTAAATTATAGTGTTTAGTGCATAAAATTAATATGATAATAAGTGTAATTATACACTTATCATAGGGACTATTACAAGTCCCAGTTAGGATATGTGTTTATGTTAAACGAAGGGAGATTTGTTTGGAAAAGTTTTAAATAGGATATAACTGTCGATTCAACCACTGAATTTGAGTATATAGCTGCTTTGAAATAGCTAAGCAAGTTCTCTAGCTTAAAGAATATATTGGTGATCTTGGTGTGGTATCTAGAATTTTAAATCCAATAGCTATCTATTGCGATAACAATGGGGTTATTGCTCAGGCAAAGGAATCACAGTCTCATTAGAGAAATAGATACGTACTCAGAAAATACCATCTTATTTAGGAGATAGTAGCTAGAAAATGTATAAGCTTATAATACATCCCTATGGATCAGAATCTAGCGGATGGGCTAACGAAACTATTGACTCAAGTTAAGCATAACCACCATGTTAACGAGTACGGCATAAAGCACATGGGCAATTGGCTATAGTGCAAGTGGGAGATTGTTAGACATGATGTATGTCCTAGAGGCAATTAGGGTGATATATCTTTATTAGTTATAATGTACAAATAGTTTTTAGATTATTTTTATCAATAATAAAGACATCTTTGTTGTTCATCAATGTTTTTTCAAGATCTCGCTGGTATCATAAAAATATGTGTTATTATGTATATACTCGTTGATAAGATAAAGTCCATGATTACTTAATAGCGTGAAAGTGCGAGGATATAATGGGAGCTATGTGGCGTGAGAACTCCATATACGTGTTACTATGAATAGCCTAAATATTCCTAGTCACAGTTTCATTGAGACTAGACATCAATAAAGTGAACAGACTAGTATGTGTAGGCTTACTACTTGGATTAGATCCAAGTAGCTGATCTCACGAGATGAAGGCGGTACCTTGAGTTAACACATGAATGTACTCAGGTAATACGATGGAGACCGCTATAAGATAAACACTCAAAAATAATTATATCCATGTGTTGGAGTTATGTCTTATTGTAATAGCAGTAGAAGTATCCTTATATCTGAGATACCGGTCACCTTGTGTAGGAGTTATTATACTTTGGGTCATACTTATTCATAGCCTGGTGTTCAAGATGATACGGGTGATTACGGGGTATAGTGATGATCACTCATTGGTAACCCGAGTAGTGAAGATGGGAACTATCAATCCTGATATAGTGATATAATGGGAATTTTACCTTAAGTCCTCTTTTTGAAGAGATACACTCATAAAGCTCTGATCAAAGTATAAGATTGATATAATGGGTTTCTAATCAATCTTAATACAATATGGCGAGTGGTGCTCTTCATGAACAAGTCTAATTCCAAGATAGCTACGGCTATTACATGAGCTAATACTTAATCCGAGCTCAATAAACTGGATGGTACTTAACCTGATGGAGAAAGTGTATTGTATTGGTTATTATTGCAGATCAAGTCACAAGCACATGACGTTCCGATTATTCGGGGGATCATATCTGTTTGGAACACTGAGCCTAAAGGTTCCCGGATGGGAAGCTAAGTTTAGATTAACCTCTAACATCTCTATACTTAGGGATCTTATGAGGTCACACACTTTGGGTCTTTATTGGATTAAGTAAGGAACTAATAGACTGGGTCTATATCTAGAATATAAGGAAAGTCAAAATCATTGGATAAATTATTAATTGGTTGGACCAAATAATAATTAAAAAGATCTAAAGGAGACCTTTTGGAAAAAATTGCACGGGGCAAAGCAAGAGAATTCATGGGTGGTTCGTGGGTGAGGCATGCGTGGCTACCCCATGTGCGAAAATTGCTTGCAGTCCACTAGCATGCGCTGGCACAAGGCTAGCACATGTTGGGGGGCAACAGGCCCACTAGTAGCCTAGCTTGCGAGAAAAGGTAAGCGAGCTGTGCTGGCGGGCTAACCGGCGGAGCCTAGGGCTCCGCGCGTGTGACCCGCATGTGGGATGGGGAGTTTCCCCATCCCACATTGCTAAAAACAGGAGCTTTCAGCTCTCCTCCCTATATATAGCCTCCTCTATATAGCCTCCTTCTTCTCCTTTGTTTTTCACTTCAGCTCAACCTTCCTTTTGAGTTTTAACCTCTTTTCTTCACGAGCTTTTTACAAGATCATCCACGAGTTTCTCCATTATCGCAAGAATTCTTTTGAAGGCTCGTTCATATTTTGAAGAGAGCCTTCTATGTTATATTTTTGAGTTAGTCTTCGAGTGTTCTAGCAATTGCTGTCTACCAACGAGTTCTTCCTCAACGAGAGGTTTCGATCGGTTGGGATCTATGTGGATCAATCATAGAGGTTGCCCTATTTTGAAGGCTAGTGTTAATGCAATACTATCAATTTATTATAAGGAAGTATTGCACTAAAGTAAAGACACGCATCAATTGGTAATGCTCTTAAGTTAGATGCTAGGTTTCTTTTATTAAGTTTTATAAACCTATGAGTATCTATAGAATGTTTCAACTTAGTTTATATCAATCTTGGCATGCTTAGGAGTTCCTTTAGGGTTAATTTAAAATTTTAAAATTCCGCCTTGCAAGTTTGCATGTTCAATTATTGTCTTAATTAACTAGCAGAAACTCTTAGCTTAAATATTCTCCACCTCGATATGATCATAGTGTTTATTTATTCTTTCTAACTGAGAAATAATATTCTTAGTTACAACTAGAATAAACTAGCAATTGTATTCTAAAATTAGGCCCCATGGAAATCAAAGACTATGTAGTAACTTGTACTCCATTTCCAACTCGTATGTTTATTTCTCCTTTCACATGTCTTCTATCATTTTGAAACCCCTACACAGAAGTACAAATATGAGTACTGCATCCATTATCCAATACCCAGGTAGACTCATGAGGAGTAGTAAAGAAATTTTCAAACGTGAACAAACCTGAAGTATAAGCATCTATCAGCTTTGTGTCTCATGCTTAGAAAACTCTACCATTTGGTTGCATCTCTACCATTTGGTTGCATCTATTCCGATTATAACTACATATTTATGCTCAACAATAGTTTCCTCCACTTGACATGCTTCATAAGTCTTTTCTTTACTTTTAAACCTATATTTTCTATTTTAAGGTCCTCACTAACCAATTAATCTTCCAAATCATTTTGATATTGGATATCAACATGTTCGAGCAAGTCAATCATTGGGATAACTTATAATAATGAATTTGAAAAGATTATTCTACTTTGAATGCATCATAACTTTCGGGCAGAGCTATCTGATATATCTCTTATAAGTCTTCTAAACTATAAGGTGGTCCCATTTTTCTTTAACTCCTCGGAGTAGTCATATACTTGCATACCAAACTCTATTGTTGAGGTTAACTCCTCGGAGTAGTCATAGACTTGTATACCAAACTCTATTGTTGAGGTATCTTTCACCATTTTTGGATATTAGATGAAAATTTCAAGTTCACCAGCTATTGGAAGATTTAAAATCACAAACCCTATGTCTATATTTTTGCACAACTCCGGTAACATAGCACTAACCACAAAGTATAAAGATTTACCTTGATAAAAGTTTGGATGTTTGCCAATAGAAAATCTTGATAACCATTGACATCATAAGTCAACCTTCTCGTAGGCAAATCATAATAGTTGAAACGCCAGTCATTGGTTCCACCACTCAGTACTATTAATGAACTTTTTACAATGCCATTCACTTTTTCTTCTCCAAACACAATTTTGAGCCTCTCCAAGCAGCTTTTGAAGTACTTGAGTTTCCTGAAAATCCGATCCTACTGAGGCAAAGCTAACACCACTTAGCATGTCCTGTTAACACCACATATCATGTCCTCCAGCGAAAGAGATGGGTCCAAATATGGTGGAAGAGCCTCTTTGATGCCTAAATAAGAAGCCAGCATATCAGAAAGAAGTCTGCCATTAGAGAATCTGCCAGTAGGCAAATGGGTTGTATAGTTTTGACCATACAGATGATAGTTGGAATTAACCTACATAGGAATATACTTGTTGTTGCCGGTATCAATAACAGAATCTCCTAATATGAAAAGGGCTCTAAATTTTGGTGAAGATGTAGAATTTGTAAAGGCTGTATATTTGTATAGATAGAAAAAGATTATTAAGAACTTGATGGCTGCCAATGTAACTTGTCAGGCTTTATTAGCCTAATAGAACCCGTTATTATTTACAAGAATTTGGAGGAGGGGGTGAAGTTTAATTTGTGTATTTTTTTGTTTTATTCAACTTGTCACATCCAATCATTAATATTTAATATTCACATGGTAAGGCCTCTATCCATAGCTACTCTATTATATTTCTACACTGATACTATAAACCTCGTTAGAAATCATCTATCATATTGATGTTGTAGCCACCAATTAATGTGGCCTTTATTCTTTCTTAGATTACTAATTACAAATAAGATATTCTATTATTGTTTTAAAGTAATTAATTGATTTTTTTTATTGTTCTTCTATTTATGTTGTATTTATAAAGTTAATTAAGATAAAATGAAAATGATGACATCAAAAGGTGAGCACTACTTGTTTGAGTCAGCAAGGTAATTTGTGTTGGATCAATCACTAGTCTTAGATCTGGTGATCATCATCGTTGAACAATTAAAAAAAAAAAGAGTAAAGTTATGAGTTCAAATTCACAATTAATAAAATTGGTAAAATGTCACTTTAATTCTAAAGAAAATGGTAACTTGCCAAGCTTTATTAGCCTCATATAACCTGATATTAAATACAAGCATTTGAAGAAGGGTGTGAAGTTTAAACTATGTATATTTTTTGTTTTATTCAACTTGTCACGTCTAATCATTAATGTTCATATATCGAAATTTGTAAAAATTGAAAAAAATACTGATATGGGTTAGTTATGCAATTTAATGTTATTGATTGTAAGTTAAACAACACAAAAATAACACCTCATGTAAATCTATAGTATCAAGAGATTGTATGTTTCAACGCTTGATATAATTTTCGACTGAGATTCAAGATATCCAATGCAAAGTTTTAATTCCACCATATTTTTCTTTCAAAATCACAGATTGATTTTGATTGCTATTTATAAATGACTAAATAGGAACATATGTAACGTTCATGATATGTTTTCACAAATTTAATGTAAAATTTCTCATATTAGGTAGACATGTTCATTGGGCAGGCTGGGTCGGGTTTCGTAAGCTTTTTACTAAAGGGCTTTTTTAATAAATGCAAGAATATGAAAACATAATTTAGGCAAATTATTACTAATTATAAGAAGCTAAAACTAATAAGATTTAGTTCTAATTTTATCAACATTTTCTCTCTTAATTAATTTGAATTTCTTAACTTAAAATTTTCATATCTTTTAAACTGTTAATTTTTTCGAAACGATTCTTTAAAATATTTTATTCATTTCATTTTTATCTTCAAAACAAGATCCAACTTGATATACATTCGACAAAAAATAATTAAAACTAAAATTAATATAATTCATATTATACGAGTTTGCATTTTGGTATAATATTCATTATACTATATTTCTTCATACCTGATTTTTTCCAGGCTATATAATGCGTATTATATGAGTTTTTCCAAGATAGTATGATATTCATTATACCAGATTTTTTTGTATAAAGAAATCTGGTATAATGTTCATTATACCAGATTTCTTTATACCAAAAATCCGGTATAATACATTATACCAAAATGCAAAATCGTATAATATGAATTATATCAATTTTTATTAAAAGTATATCAAGTTAAATCTTGTTTTAAAGATAAAAATGAAACAAATAAAATGTTCTAAAGAATCATTTCGAAAATTTAACTGTTTAAGAGATATGGTCATTTTAAGTGAAATTCAAACTAATTAAGAGAGAGAAGGTTATTATTAGTAGAAGCGTATTTCACCTATAAGTTCAAATAAGAAATATAATAAGTCAAAATTAAAAATGCATGATATTTAGGATAAAATTAAAATTAAATCTAATTAGTTAAAATTCTTTACAATTCCCCTTTACTAAAAACGTTAACTCAAACTCGGCCTAAATCCATACTTTAGAATTTCTAGTTCGAGCCGAGCTTACAAGGTCATTCCCAAGCCCATGAATATATTTTTTATAAACTTTTTTAATAAACTAAATAGAAAAATATATAATAAGCCAAAATATGTTGAAATTTGAAACATAATTGCATTGTTTACTTTAATTCTTTAATATTTAGTAACATTTATTGTAATAAGCATATAAATTTAATAAGATAAAATATAAAATCTTAAAATAATTTTAAATTTGATGTATAAATATATAATAAATAAAATTATTCAGCGTGTCGGGCTCGGACCGGACTTGGGTATTTATATAAAGACAAAACTTGATCTATAAATTTTCGGGTTTTGACGAGCTCGAGCTCGGACCTGGTTTTTTTAAAAACAGAGTGTCCAAGCTCGGTCCATTAAAACGGACTCAGACCGGGACTGTGAACAAATCTAGTATTAGGTAGGGGGCTTAAAATTTAATACCTATATATGCTCTTATGGGTAAGGGGCTTAAAATCTTGTTTTTTTTATTAAAGAGGAGGGCTAGATATGTGATTCTGGGTTTGTAATAGACCTGAGTACGGGTCCGCTGGTCCGCGGGACCCGTACATGCCCGCTCTTCATGGGATAGACTTGAACAAAATAATTGGAGATTAGACTCGGCCCGGCCCGGCCCGAACCTGAAGTGGTACGAGTAAAATGTAAGTCGGGCTTGGTTTTAATATTAAAATTCAAGCCTGGTCCATCCGGCCCGAAATAATAATTAATATGTTAAAAATATATATTTATTTTTTATTTAATCATAGTAAAAAAATTACATGGTTAATAATGCAATTTTTCGTGCTAAAATTTAACATTTAAACTCAATTTTGTAGCTTATACTACATATATATTTTAAATTATTTAATTACATTTTTTAGTAATTAATATTAAAATTTTTTATTTTAAATAATTAATAGTTAAGCCCTCGGGTTAGGCTTGATTTTGATTATTTTGTTAATGACCCGACCCAACTTGAGCCCGATGTATTTTTTCATGGGTTGGATCAGGTTTGGGCAACTTATTTTTTAGATAGGCCAGATAAGACCCAGCCGACGCATAGATCTATTTTGTAGTAATCATTCACTTGACAAAAAAAGGAAAAAATCTTCAAAATTAGTAGCGAGATTAATAAGTTAATTGAGATTTACAAATTATGTTACATTTGAGCCTTTTGAGAATTTTATGTTAATAAGAAATTAGAGTCACATGTCTGTCTAATCTTTGACAGATTCATGAGTTAAGAGTACCAGGTAACTTTTTTATTTATAATTTTCTATTCAAACCTTTGTTATATTTGTATTTTATTTTGAACCCATAGATTGCTCTAATTTGAAGCTCTCTTTACTTTGCCAATACAATAATTATGCTCTTTGGCAATAACCCTCGCTGATTTTTATAAATTTTTTTAACTTATTGTTTAAGTCTCATTCTTCACTCTTGAAATCTTGATCCTATTGTATGTTGCTTATAGGATGACATATATTGCTTACTTGTTGCTTGTTAACAGAGGATGATGTTACCCCCTCGAAAGCTCCTCAGCTCAGCATGAATTTTGCTAACGCAGCGCGACTCACTATCTAGAAGAATGAGGCGACGTCACTATCCCAAACGGATGGTTCATCGGGACGTACCTCTTACCCAAAGATAGACCCATCCTGATTGCTTCATCCACAACGATTACAAGAAGGTGTTGCCGCCTCATTAATCGAGACGTTGACCACTTAGCCAGTGGAATCTGTCAACTGAAACCACCTCCTAAAATCGAGGAGTGGATGAGGGATGGACTTGGTCTTCCTCGATTCTAGAGATCATGATCCCATTTTGAACCGTTCAAATCTCCACTATTCGGGGGATTTGGCAGAGCCTATAAATAATAGAAAACAGCCTCCATAACAGGTTAATAAATTCTTTTCTACTCATTTTGTTCTAATAATATACATGCATAAGAGCTTCTTGATCCTCCTGCCTTAATATACTAACTTGAGCGTCGGAGTTTTCCCGGGGGATAAAGCCCCGACCCCTTTTTCTCGTTCATTATCTATTTTGCAGGATTGATTCTACATAACTGATCCATCATTTCTTGAAGTTCCACGAAGATCAAACCCAATAACAAACCGGAACTTTCAGTGGTGCGGTGAGCGTGGACTAAACTTGCTTGCCCCGACAAGAATTTTAGTTCACAACACATTTTCACATATTCTATTTCAAGTCTTTCTTTTTTTTTCTTTTCATTAAATTCGTTCCATTCATTATCGGATTACTCTAATTAAAATCTCGATTGCAAGGACTATTGTTTCACTTCTCTTTAGTGCAGAAATATAACCGCTCCACGGCAAAAATCAACGATAACCATACTTCCTTCGACACCGGAGCCATCCAAGGCGCACATGATGATCTCATGGAGAGTGGTGCACATGCCGTGACTCCCCGGGCAGGCACCTCCACAGCCGTGGAACAAATGCTACGCATCTTTAGGGAGTACAACATTCCGCCTAAACAACAGCAGGTTATCAGAATAGGCTTTGTAGAGCAATATAATGTCGAGGCACCTACCATCCAAAGAATTCCAAATGACGGCTCAAATAGAATGAACCTGGCCAGAGAACTTTTCCCACCTCAACACCGTCAGCACCCAGCCTCAACCGAGGTGCACACTCTAGCTCAAACAATTTCGCCACCCCGAACAACCTTCCCTCAACAAAGTGTCAGCTCAAACAGTGCACTACAAGCACAAATGATGACCATGCTCCAAGCTATGTCCTCCCTAGGCAGTAACCCGCTTTTCCCAGTTGGAACATCCATACCCTCGGAAGGAATGCACATGCCTTACTCTTCAGGAAATGCCCCGCCACCATGGTTAAACCCATACACTCCTACCCTAATAGCCGAAGCCATGCCACAGCCATCCTCTAGACCCGAGCTTGGTGACACAACTAATAAAGGAGACGGTGACACTGAAATCGACCCCAAACTACGAGGTAGCATTAAAAAGCAGCTCAAAGATATGGCTGTACCCTACCAGGAATCCTTAGTTGAAAAAAGACTCTCCCCCTTTACAAAGAAGATTCAAGGCGCCCAACTAAACCCTTACTTTGTTGCTCCTGTCTTCCCAAAATTAAACGACGGACGAGACGATCCAGTGGTACATGTAAGGCACTATATAAATAGAATGGAGATGATGTACACCCCGAAAGCATACATATGCCACTACTTTGAACAAACATTAACTGGACCCGCTACCTACTGGTTCCATAAACTAAAACCCAACTCAATTAGCTCTTGGGACTAGTTAAGTGAAGTCTTCTGCAAACACTTCCTCAGATCCACCCCCGCCTCGTATGTGAGCCGGAAACTACATGAGGTTATTCAAGAACTAGATGAATCGCTCAGATCCTACATCTGTCGGTTCAATGAGGTCTGCATTAGCATTGATGATCTCGATTTCAGCACCGTGAAAGAAGCTCTCATAAGAGGTACGAAAAATGACAGTCACGAATGGAGATCATCACGAGGCAACTCAGGGACAGCACTCAGATGATAGCCATGGCTAAAAGTATGATAGAAGTAGATGAAATGAATAGATCTAGAAAGAGTAAAGGGGAAAATTGGTTCAGCCATCAGCAAGATGAACGGCACTCTAGAAGAAGTAAAGGGAGGAGAGATACCATCCATATAAGCGAAATACCTTGCAAGCCAACAAGCCAGAGCTACACGCCCGGCTCAGCTAGATCCTGGTAACTATAAAAAAGACCCAGGAGAAGAAAAATGTGATATTCCCCAAAGTGCCAGAAGTACAGACAGTGGGCCGTAACTCAGAAAGCTACTATGAATTTCATCGAGCTAGGGGACACCATACGGATGATTATCGGATGCTGGTTGAAGAGGTGCATGCCCTCATTCGAGCAGGAAAATTCAATCAATTCGTGAGAGGAGTGACCCAAGAAGGAAACAAAGAAACCCCGCAACCATCCCAACCATCTCGGCCAGGTGATAACAAAGCACAAAGAGCCAAAGGAATGATAATGGTAATCGCGGGAGGCCTAGAATTTGATCCCCCAACCAAAAAACAAAATATAATAGACCTAACGAGCCAGGACGTTGATATATTCAAAGCTTGTCAAAGACACTCATTGCTTAAAAAGCCTCATACGAACCCTTTAATCATTGAGACACTGACAGAAGGCTACATAGTAAAGAGGGGTTTGATTGATACCTGCAGCTTAGTCAACCTGATCACCAACGCAGCCCTATAATGACTAAATATCCACCACTCTAGAATTCAGCCTGGCGGGAACCCATTAGTAGGAATCGAAGGCCAACTGGTCCCGTCAACAGGATAAGTCACTTTAGAGGTGGAAGTAGGGGGCAAAGACATAACCTGGAGAGGGGAAATCGATTTCGTCATCGTAGACATTGGAGTTGGTTACAACATGATATTGGGGTGACCATTTATAACTGAGTCGCACCCCATAATCTGCCTGGAATATTTAACCTTGCTCATCCTAACTAAGAAAGGAATAGCAGTAGTAGTAGGAAATCCACAAAAAGCCTAAGAAGTTTATGTAACTTCCACCCAAACCTGACCAGCCTCATTTGAAGTGGAGTTTGAAATGGAGGATTGTGAGAGGGTAGAACTGGTAGGAGATTTGGAAGTCTTGACCTTGGCAGAAGGGAAAACGGTTAAAATCGCTAAAGGTATGGAGAAAAATGCTAAAGCCGCTATGGCCAAAGTGCTGAAGGAATAGTAAAAAACACCTTTTCATGGTCAAGCAAAGACATCAAAGGAATCTGGCCTGAAGTTATGTACCACAGCCTCAACATCGACCCATCAGTCAGTCCAGTCAAACAAAAGAAGCGCATGCATGCCCTAGAGCGGCAAAAGGCAATTGAAGCGAAAATCAGAAAATTGCTCGACACATAAAAAAGGTACATTACCCTGAGTGGCTGGTAAATGTAGTACTTATCAGAAAACCCAATGGTTCTTGGTGAATGTGTGTCAACTTCACAGATCTAAACAAAGCTTGCCCCAAGGATAGTACCCTCTACCCAGTATAGATTAGCTCATTGATTTAACAGCCGGATTTGCAATTTATTCCTTCCCAGACGCCAAGCAAGTTATCACCAAATACCCATGGATCCCAAAGACGAGGAGAAAATCTCCTTCATCACACACGAAGGAACCTACTACTATAAGGTGATGCCATTCGGGCTAAAAAATGTTAGAGCCACATACTAAAGACTTGTAAATGAAATGTTCAAGGTCCTAATTAGCGAAAAGGTGGAAGTATATGTAGACGACATGATCGTGAAGAGCAAAGATGAAGCCAGCCACGTAGCGAACATTGAGAAGGCGTTCAAGGTGTTTTAGAAATACCATCTCAAGTGAAACCCAGAAAAGTGTACTTTCAGAGTAAAAAGCGCCAAATTCTTGGGTTTCCTTATATCAGAAAGAGGGATTGAAGCTAACCTAGAAAAGATCGAAGCAATCATCAACATGACGCCGCCCCAAAACTTGAATGAGGTACAACGCCTCAAAGGAAGGATTAATGCGTTGGGACGATTCATCTCTTTCTCTACCAAGAGATGCCTGCCATTCTACAAGGTAATAAAATAAAACAAGGCCTTTAAATGGGATAAATGCTACGACCTCGCATTTGAAAATTTGAAAGAATTCTTGGCATCCCCCCTGTTGCTCAGATGCTTGATCCAAGGTGAGCCTCTGTTCTTATATTTATCTACAACTGATGAGGCAATAGGAGTGGTCTTGGTTAGAGAGGAGAATAACCAACAACACCCCATCTACTACACAAGTAAGGTGTTGAAAAATGCCGAGCTGAAGTACCCCAAGATTGAAAAACTTACCTTGAGCCTGATCTCCGCCTCCACCTGGCTCAAACCCTACTTCCAAGCTCACACAGTCATAGTACGGACTTGTTTTCCACTCAAGAAAGTTCTTCAAAGACTCGAGACATTAGGAAGAATGGCTAAGTGGGCAGTAAGGTTAGGAGAGTTCGACATTCGCTTCGAAGGAAGAGCCGCCCTAAAAGCCCAAGTCTTAGCCGATTTTGTAGTAGAATTTATCAGTCTCTCGAACCAGCAGAGGTGTTGAAGGCCGAAACATGGATGGTATATGTTGACAGAGCCTCTTCCAATGATGGAGCTGGAGTCGGAGTACTGATAGAAGGCCCAAATAGAGTTCGCCTCACATATGCAGCTAAACTCGCCTTCCCTGCTACTAATAACACTGCTGAATACGAGGCCATGATCAAAGGGCTAGAACTTATTGATGAGTTGGCTCTTAACAGTGTGGTTATACGAAGCGATTCACGACTGATTTCCAACCAGATTAATAGAAACTTCGAGATAAAAGGGGAAAGTATGATTAAATACCTTCGTAAAGTACAAGGCATAATAGAGCGCTTGGAAAAGAAAGGGACCGCCTGGAAAGTTGAACACATCCCTCGAAAATAGAACGAAGTAGTAGACTAATTAGCAAAAGCCGCCTCAAACCCAAAAGGTTATAATCAACCAAGTAGCCTCTACGAGGTTATCCTCCGCCCCAGCTGTGAGGAAGAACACATGCTATGTGTTGAGGAAGAGATTGACGATTGGCACCACCCCATCTCAAATTTTCTCAAAGAGGGACGGCTCCCCCCGGACAAAGAAACTGCCTCGAAGATTGTACGCAAATCTGCTAGATACTCTAGTAAACGATGAAGTCTACAGAAAATCATATATGGATGCCTGGCAGAAATGCGTCAACCCTGCTCAGGGAAAAGGTATTTTGGCAGAAATACATGAAGGAATTTGCGGATCTCATCAGGCGGCCTCCACCTTGTCGCGAAAAGTCAGCCTAGCCGGCTATTATTGGGAAACAATGGAGGCAGATGCAAAGGAATACTTATGAAGATGCCACCCATGCCAGATACATGCGAGGAAAAACCACCTAACTCAAGCTAACCAACAGCCGCTAATAACTTCCTGGCCCTTCTCTACATGGGGAATTGACATAGCGGGACCTCTGGCAATTGCAAGTGGGCAAAGAAAGTTTGTAATTGTAGTGATCGATGACTTTACAAAGTGGGTTGAGGCGGTAGCAGTCAACACCATCACTCTAGAGAAGGCCATTAACTTCGTTTAGAAAAACATCATCACAAGATTCGGTATACCAAGAAAGATAGTTTCTGACAACAGCGCACAGTTCATTTCGAGAAAGTTCATAGAATTTTGCAAAGGACTGAGCATAAAGAACCACTACTCTTCTGTGGCACACTCCTAGATGAACGGCCAAACAGAGGTCACCAATAGAACACTATGAGAAGGGCTCAAGAGACGACTTGAAAGTGCGAGCAAAGTCTCTTAGCCAGACGAACTCATTAGTGTGTTGCGGTCATATCAAACCACATCGTGCAGACCAATGGGCGAGATTCCTTACTCCCTAGTCCACAGGACGGAAGCCATGATTCTTGTAGTGATTGTTGCACGAACTAATAGAATCATCTACTACACCAAAAAACAAAACGACATCAATTTAAAGCACCACTTTAACAACCTTGAAGAAAGAAGAGAATGAGCCTACATTCGAATGGCGGCCTATAAAGTGAAAATAACAAAGTGCCATGTTCGCAAAGTTAGAAGTTTGCAGCTAAAAGAAGGTGGCCTAGTCCTCAAAGACGCTGCCGCTTCACAATCCCGAGAAGGCAAGGACAAGTTAGGAGCAAATTGGGAAGGACCATACAAAATTACAGAAGTCGTAGGTCTAACCACATATCGGCTTAATGACCTCGAAGGTAAATGTCTACCAAGAACATGGAACATCTCAAATTTGAGACCAAACTACAATATGTCTAATGGCTAGGGAACTGGGCATCGCACTCTTTTCCTTCCCCTAGATTTTTTCCCCACCGGGTTTTTTCCTTGGGAAGGTTTTTAATGAGGCGACGTCTCCTAGACCATGCCCGGCTAACTAAGCACCTGCTTGTACATGTATGTAATTGCAAACATATGTCAATAAAAGAATACGATTGAATCTTCTCTTGTTACAATCATCATTTTCGCACTATGATTGCAACATTTTTATGGATATCAATTTCCCTCGAGACGGGTAACCATAATCCTAAGCATTTTTAAGCCTTAGTTCAGATATTACGCCCTAGAATACCCTCAAGATGGGTAATCGTTATGATATGCATTTTAAGTTTGAATATTTCACTTAAAAATACCCTCGAGACGGGTAACCATAACGCCTTATCAAAAGGTTAAACCTTAGAGAAATCTAAGTTAAAATTCCCTCGAGACGGAAAGCCTTGTCAAAAGGTTAAACCTTAGAGAAACCTAAGTTAAAATTCCCTCAAGAAGAAAAGCCTTATCAAAAGGTTAAATTTTAGGAAAATAAAAGTTACAATACCCTTGAGATGGGTAACCGTAATCCTAAGCATTTTTAAGCCTTAGTACAGAAATTACACACTAAAATACCCTCGAGATGGGTAATCGTTATGATATACATTTTAAGTTCGAATATTTCGCTTAAAAATACCCTTGAGACGGATAACCATAATGATAAGCATTTTTTAAGCCTTAGTTACTATATTGCGTTTTAAAATTATTTTGAAGCGAACGAGCATTTCAAGCCTTGGGTTGATTTTACCACGTTTAGTGTTTTAAGCCTTGGTTTAACTTGAAGCGGTAACATAATGTTAAATGCTAGTTTTTGGCAACACACATGACATGAGATGAAAATAAGAGCAAATGAAAAAGCTGACTTCATTGATTCAAAAGTTATTTACAAGAACAAAAGCGAAATAAAAATCCTATTCTATGTTTGATCATCCCCGGTTGGAAGTTCACCTCCACCGGCCAGCTCCAAGGGACTATCAAGAACCTCATCAAAGTAGGAAAGGGCATGTTCTCAACCATGGCATCCTCCAGTTCAGGCCAATGAGTGTGCACCGCCTCAATAAGGCGGTACCCAAACAGACGAGCCATTTTCACCATTTTACCCACTACGCCATCTAATTCGACTTCCACTTCTTTCTCCAATGCATCTACTTTTCCCTGGGCCATTTTAAGCTCATCTTGATGGCTCGAGGAATCCTTTTCCAGGTTAGTAAAATGTCGAAGAAGTTCGTCATGGGCCTCATGAAGCCTCTCTAATTCTTTTTCAATTTCCTTCTATTTGGAAGCTGCCTCCATTGCCGCCGCTTCGTTTTGCTTGGCCGTTGCCACCTCTTTTCTAGCCGCCTGAAGATCAACCTTGGCCACTTGAAGTTCAGCCCTTACTTTAGCATGATTAGAAGATCTTTGATGCATCTCCGCACAGTGAGACACGGCCTGCAGAATAATAAGGTCATCGGCTAGAAAAAGAAAATAATTTGAAAAGTAAAATGCTTACATCAGAAAGGGCATCCATTAGTCCCCTCGTCAAGCAAATACTAGACTCTTCTTTATACACTTCCTTCTCCCGAGGCAAGCGAAGCATGTGGCGAAGTGCCAATTGTATTTGTGGGCTCGAGATCCCACCCTGAGGGTCAGCCAGCTTGAGGAGGCTCTCCTTGAAGTGAATAGAAAGAGATGCAGCGGTATTTGAGACCGAAGTGGTAGGAGCTGATGGGGGTTGGATAGAGCAAGACACCTCTTGACCCTGAGCAAATAAAAGAGTTCATACACAAATTTACGAAAAATACTTCAGCTAAAATCACATTTTACCCTCTTCGGTGTAATCTCAGACAACGCTACCTCATTAACTAGGGTATCATCCCGGGGTCTTTTTCGGGCCGCCACCTTCTTCAACGGGGCAACGTTTGTGACATCATCCTGGGTCAGGTCTATTTTTTCCGCCTCTTTCCTCTGATTCTACCAGGATAGATCCTTGGTACCTTTCGCTAAAAATTTGTTAAGGGAGGAATTCAGGCGAGAAGTCGACATCCTGTAGCAATAAAAAATATACAATAAGAGAAAACTTACCAGGAATATCCACTATACCATTATAGTAAACAAAGTCAAAGCTGTCCCATCCAATCACTTGAATGTTGTTTAGAAAATCCTAGGTAATGGTCGCTAAAGACCATCGCCCCTGTTTTAATCGGCAGAATGTTTCCACTCACGAATCCACCTCGAGGCCCTTTAAGGATAAAGCCTCTGGAACATCTTCTCTCCAACGAGTAGGAAAAGACGGGAGCGCCAAGTCTACTTTAATATAGAAGAAATATTGTTTGAAATCACGAATTGACTGAGGATAGTTTGAGAAAAAGTAAAAACCATCCCTGCTGCTGAAATGGAGATGGTCCTCAGATGACTTCCGCCTCATGGATGCCAGACGACGGAAGAAAGATGAGTCGAAGTTAAAACCTAAACAGCGACATATCTAATAATGGCCCACTATATCCAACTAATAGTTAGGGTGAATCTGGGCTGGGTATACATCCCAATCGGTCAGGATTTGAGCAATCTCTTTGGGTAAAGGATATGCGAAGCCGGCCCAGATCTGCTCCATGTATATGCTGAAATAACCTTTAGGAGGGCTGTGTACACACTCATGTTGGGCCGGTAGCAGGCAAGATTTCCCTATAAGCCACTTGTGGACCTGCGCCTCGAAATAAATGTCCACCTCATGAGCAATGGACACCATACTTGCAATTCAAGGCGTAGGACCCCTAGCCCGGTTCCTCCTTACCCTCCTGGGTTTCTGATTCTCCCCCTGTAGGTCTCGAGGGCTCGATGTCCCAGTTTCCTGTTCCAGACCGTCGCCGCCATCATATTCATCTACGGCTCTTATTGAAGAGTCATCTAAGTTAACTACGGGCCATTGTTTAGGGGGTTATTGGTCAGTCTTTTTCCTATGCGCCCTTCTTTTAGTCCTATGAAAGGGATGCTGGTTAGTTCTATCAATGGACACTGGTTGGTATAATATGTCATCCAATTTTAAGTTCAGACTAGTGAGACGGATAAAAGCCCTAGCAAAAGCTGCATCGCCGCTGGAACTACTAGAAGAACTCATCCTAAATACATAAGGAGACATCAGATCGTAGTCACGAAATAGGCACCACTCCAGGGAAGTCCGCTTTAGTTAACGGGCCTTCCGCGAAGGCCTTGGCCCAAACTAAATTAAAAGCCCAAACAAGGCCACGCAACCCTAGAAGGCGATCTGACATTTGGGAAATAGCTCTGTTGCTCATCTCCGTCAATGAAAATCCCCAAGTCTAGGGAGTTTTCTGATGACTTTTCCAGACTCTTGATTACTCTTAGAATCCAGGAGCCTAAGGTTAGAGGGATTCACAGTAATTTGAAAATATTAGCGTGAAGAATGAGCAAGGATAAAGCCGAAGCCCTAACTATGGTTAGTTCCACACCGACAAACACAAGAATTGATTATTCTAAGCATAGAAATCACTAAGGTTGCAGAAATAAACACTAAACAATATAACTATCCAGGCTAGAAGACAACTTACTTGCAGTTTTAGGGGTGAAGGCTGATCAAGGACGTGGTCACAACACTCCACAAAAGGAAATTTGCTAAGATCGTAGAAGAATCGGAGAGGAATTGCAGGAACACCAAAGAAATGAGAAAGTTCTACAACAGTAAAAATAGAGAAGATGACGCACCATTTATAAAGGCTTTGAATTTGAAAAGACACGGATGTTTCTAGAGTAATACGTGGCGCCCTTGGATGCATCGGTGAGTTTTACGAAGCGCCTCTAACATCAGGCAGCAGAAGAGCAATCGTTAGATGGTTGATCCCGAGTCATATTTGAAGCGATACAAGCTTTAAAAGGCTTCTCCGACTTGTGGGGGAACTTCTGTTAACAGAGGATGATGTTACCCCCTCGAAAGCTCCTCAGCTCAGCATGAATTTTGCTAACGCATCGTGACTCACTGTCTAGAAGAATGAGGCGACGTCACTATCCAAAACGAATGGTTCATCGGGACGTACCTCTTACTCAAAGATGGACCCGTCCTAATTGCTTCATCCACAATGCTTACAAGAAGGTGATGCCGCCTCATTAATCGAGACGTTGACTACTTAGCCAGTGGAATCTGTCAACTGAAACCACCTCTTAAAATCAAGAAGTGGATGAGGGATGGACTTGGTCTTCCTTGATTCTAGGGATCATGATCCCATTTTGAACCGTTCAAATCTCCACTATTCGGGGGATTTGGTAGAGCCTATAAATAATGAAAAACAGCCTCCATAACAGGTTAATAAATTCTTTTCTACTCAATTTGTTCTAATAATATACACGCATAAGAGCTTCTTGATCCTCCTGCCTTAATATACTAACTTGAGCGTCGGAGTTTTCCCGGGGGATAAAAGCCCCGACCCCTTTTTCTCGTTCATTATCTGTTTTGCAGGATTGATTCTACATAACTGATCCAACATTTCTTGAAGTTCCACGAAGATCAAGCCCAATAACGAACTGGAAATTTCATTGCTCATTTTGTTTAAGTATATATTTATCTGCAATTCTATATTGATATCAGTTTGTTTGACACTCATTTACACCTTACAATCTCACCCTTCATTTTTGGATAGTTAGATCTCCATCATAAGATGAAAATGAGATGGAAGGTGGAGATTTCATGATGTCAATGAACATCAAACAACTGTGTCAATAAAAAATTACTGCATGTTCAACTGATTTTGAAGTTTTTCCTATTTTTTCCATTGTTCATTTTCTCTTGGTTAACTAAGTTGCCTTTCATTTGTTCATTAACTTAGTTTTTTACCATATTATTATTTATTTTGAGGTTCATTTGAATCCAAATTATGTTAGCTATATTAGGTGACTACAAAAGTAGTTACAAATAATTTGATATGACAACATACTAAAGTCGTCACGTGATTATAGAAACTATTATTACAAAAATTGCATTTTTTATAATATTTTATTATTACATTTGGAAAAACTTTTTGGTATGAAGTTATACATGACGAATTCTTTGAGACAATTATTTATTGTCACATATTGTGTTCAAATATTACAACTTGTTGTTTTTCGGTGATAAATATTTTTTAGTTACAAATACCTATTTTCGAGCCGATTTTCTCCACTAACTAATGAATAACAAGTAAACAAAGCTCACTCACTCTACTAAGATTAAAGGCCAGGCTCGATCCTGACAAATTGAGGGGCCTAGGCAAAATAATATAGAGATTAATAAAATGGGCCCTTGGTAAAAAATTATAATAAAAGTTAATTATATTTTATAGAAACCAAGATTTGATCTCATGACCTCTTACTTCCATAATAAATTACTTACAATTTCATCTACTAATAATTATTGTTTACTTTTATCTTTTTAACATTAACTACTAAAATTATAAAAAAAAAATATTATTTTTGGAGCCCCTTTCGACATGGGCCCTGGGCGATGGCACTCGTTTCCCACCCCCAAGGCCGGCCCTGTTAAAGGCTTTGAATATTCCCAAAAATTATTGTTCCAATTTTGTTTCCTAGGATGAATATTCCCAATGTTTATAATAATTTTGGTGTACGATATATATAAATTAGGTTTACACCTTTACTTGCTTAAATAAATTTTTTTTGAAAAACTCCCGGAGAATCGGTGTAACTCTCTGAAAGCTAAAAGTTTGAGGTGGGAGAAAATTTCGGAGCGAGGTCTCCAACTAAGTTGGTTTCCCCGCTCGCCCTCTCATCTCCCTTTTATTAATAAAATAGTTACAATTCTCGAGAAGAGAAAAGTAACTTAATTATAAATTAAAAATCTCGGGTTTACAAAAAGGTCTGTAGACGCTAAACAAATGCTACGCCTATTACAATGAAACAAAAACCAACAAAGATTAACACTTGCCGCCAAGATATCTTTATTATCTAGCTTTCCTTCAAAAATCCACATGTTGCAACGCTTCCAAATGAACCAATTAATGATTAACCAAAGAGAAGTTCCGAAGTCATAAGAATTACCCAACCGAAACATTAGTAGCCAGATGTTGAAAAATCCCAAGAGAGAATTAGGAATCAGTAAAGGGATTTCCAACCATTTGAGAGCCTCCATCCAAACTCGAGAACTTGTTCGACATTGAAGTAATAGATGCTCAATCGTTTCAACCTCAATACAAAATGGACAAATGGGATCACCGTTTGTGAGACATCCTCTTGAAAAGAGAAAATCCCGAGTTGCTAATCTTCCATGGAGAAGTAACCAACCAAAAAATTTAATTTTTGGTAAGGTACAAGCTGACCAAATCAAATTAAAATCAGTCAAAGGAGCTGTCCAAGAAGATGTGCGGTGGTAGATGTCAGTAAACGTGCTGCCATGAATCGCTTTGTCCCCCCGCTATCCCAGTAGAAGCTATCCTCGACAATACCAAAGCAGGGTTGTTCTATGGTCACAACATCAGGCGTAGAGCTAGTTCTGAAAAGTTTCGAGACTGCCTGGCAGATCCACGACCGGAGTTGGCAGCAGTGGTTACGCTGCGAAAGTCGAAGATTTCTCTTCCAAAATGGATGGTTGAAAGAGTTTATGCCAAAAACATTCATGCATCCAAATAAAGTTGAACATCGCTTATTGTTGCATAAAGAGTATAAGTCCGGAAAGAGATCTTGTAATGGCTTAATTTCTATCCAATTATCATGCCAAAAAGATGATAAATTTCAATTTCCAATCTCCACACGGCAATTGGTAGAAAATAGATCCCATTTAACTTTATTATGGATGCAACTCTTAACAATCGAATGCCAAATAGGAGGTAAAGAAGTGTTGTCCGCATTAGCCAAATCCACCCAAGATACAAATACATAGCTAGCAACACAATGCGAGTACTAAAGTGATTCGCGATTAGCCTTTCTAATTTTCCAAATCTACTTAAAAAGGAGACTATAATTGATTAAGGAAAAGTCCCTAATGTTTAATCCCTCGAGTCGATACGATAAATTGATTGTTGCCCAACTAATCTTACAAACCCCCATTAAATTCGTATCTTCACGTCATAAAAAATTCCTCATTAACTTAGTTAATGTAACATTAATCATTGATGGCATCTTGTGTAACAACATAAAGTTGATTGGGAGGGAAGATAATAACAATTTTTGAAGAACCAGGCAGCCAACGTATGAGAGACAACGACCCTTCCAATTCGCTAGATGTTTCTTGAATTTGCCCACCAAAGGATCCCAGCTTGTCAATGGTAAATGGTTAATACAAAGTGGCGTTCCTAAGTAGGTTACTTGGAATTTTTCTACTCGACTACCCAGTATTGTGGCACCCGATTGAAGAAACTCCTCATAACAGTGAACACCAAGGAGCGTGCTTTTGTTAAAGTTAATACATAATCCAGAGATGAGCTCAAAGCATTTAAGGATGTGAATGAAGATCTGAAGCGCATCCAAGTCAGGGGGGAGGAAACAAAGAGTATCATCAGAAAACTGAAGGAGGGATACATTAGAAATAGAAGCATCTTCCTCAAATCCCAGAAGGAGGCCCTCATTGATGCTTGCATCTATCATCTATTTTAAACCTTCAACTGCAAGAACGAATATAAAAGGTGAGAGTGGATCACCTTGCTTAACCCGTCGACGTATCTGAATCGGATTGGAGGGTGAGCCATTACGAGTATGGAAGTTGATGAAGATTTTCGACAATTAGAAAGCCATGATATCCATTTCAGATCAAATCCCATTCTAACAAATACTACATCGATATAATTCCAAGAAACACAGTCAAATGCCTTATGAAACTCTAGCTTCAGGACCATACACGAACGACGTCTTAAATGGATTTTATTTATGATCTTCGAGGATAAAAAATGAACAATCATGGATACGTCCTTTGATAAACGCAAATTGATTATTTGAAATTAAGTCGGGCAAGATCAATTGGAGTCTCGATGCAAGTAATTTGGCAATAATTTTATAAATTCCATGGATTAGCACAATCGGCCTGAAATTGTTAAGGCAACCTACTCCTGGAATTTTAAGATGAGAACCATGAGTGAGGTCTTAATCGAGCAAGGTAGCCAAGATGATGAATGGAAATCAGTGGTAAGGCTCATAATCTAAGGCTTGAGATCCTCCCAAAAGCGTTTGTGAAAATGGAAGTTAAAACCTTTCGGTCATGGTGATTTATTCTCACCGCAATCACACTTGCACTCCAAACATCGTCAACTGAGAAGGGGCCTATTAATAATTCATTTTGAGACTCCGAAACCTACCTAAAACTCAATCATCTTAGTGAGAAAGGGACCCCAGGAATAGCCGCAAAAAGAGTACTGTAATACGTACGAATAGCCGAGGTGAAATCCCACTTCATCCGTTAACAACGACCCATTGACCTCCAGTTGTAGAATCTGATTATTACGATAATGACCTGATGCCAAATGATCAGAAAAAGTGGTGTTATCATCTCCCAATAGGGTCCATGCTACCCTTGATTGTTGATGTCACATATTCTCTAGATTACGATGAAGAAGGAGAAGGTTATCCTTTTCCATGGCGAGATGTGTTGCGTTGGTAGCTGTAAGGGGGTGGGAAATATCACTTGATGTAAGATTCAAAACCAGCACTTCCTTCTCCTTAATTCTCTTCTCAAGTTGTTCGAAGTTTGAAGCATGCCAAGGTCCTATCGATTGAATTAAAAGACGAAGTTTGTGACTAATATCTCTACTACCGAGAGTAGTGCAGATTTCTGCCCATTTTTGTCTAACAAATGGTAGAAAGCTAGGCTCTTCCCACCATAAGTTAAGTGATTGAAATGGTCTCGAACCTTTGCGAATACTCGGTCTTGATTTTGAATAAGATGTCTAGGTGGTCCGAAAGACAATTGTCGAGAATAGAGATAAACATTGAAGGCCACAAATCCAAAAGGTTACAAGATGCGAAAACATGATCAATATGCAAGAAGGATATACTATTGTACCATGTGTAATTGCGCCCATGTAATGGTAAGTCTTGGACTTCTGATTCATGCACAAAGTCTTGGAAAAAGCTCAAGCTCGCATGCACTAGTCCACTCAATCTCTCTGATGCCACCAAAACATTGTTGAAGTCTCCACAAATTAACTAGTTATTATAGTTCTGAACAGGAGGCAGCAGCTCCAACCACATTGCATTGCGGACACCGCTGTCCATGGAACCATAAACACTAATAAGGTGAAAAGAAGACCAATCTAGCTCAATACGAAGAAGAGCCCATCTAGTCGTTGATTGAATTACATAAGAACGGATATAAGTAGAGTTCCAAGATAACAAGATTCCTCTAGAAAGTCCTTCCAACGGGATAATGAGATATTCAAAGTTGTTGTGACCCCAAAACATTTTAACAATGGATTCTAGAACTGAACATACTTTAGTTTCAACAATAGCTAAAAAATCCACATTATGCCTACGTTGCATAGTCCGCAGAAAATCTTGCTTAGCCTTGTTGCCAAGGCCACCTCTACAATCCTAACAAATAAGATTAAATAACATTAAAAATTGTTAGTCCAAGAATTACCCCAATCAGTAACCATCATGAAGTTGAGCCCGAATCCAAGCTTGCACGATTACTTTCTTGTGCTTCTCTTTGAATAATCCCAATGTGGCTCCCATGTCAAAGGTCAACATATTATCATTGGTAGGTTTGTCACGCGAAAGGAGAATAACTCTATTCATGTTGCTGATGTCTGGAATAGAAGAAGAAACATAACCGGGCTGAGTTTCAGGGACCACGGCAGGGCTGCTAACTAAAGGAACAAATGGCCGTGACACCAAATGGTGGGGTATCTCAGAAGAAGCAGAATTCCGATCGGTTTCAGCCCCATTCCAATGGCAAGAGGGCGAGATGGGAGCACTATGAGTTGAAGTAGAGCATTCATCACTGTTGAAATCAGAATCAGCGAAAGCAGTAGGACAGTTTGAGCACGAGATTGCTTGGTGAAACTTCACTTGGATCGAATAAGAAGCATCACCTCTCTTTAAGTTCAGTTTACAATCGCAATAATACAAAGGAACAGATAAAAGATAAGAGACTACATCCAGTCAGTCCAGGGAATCAAAATCGAAATTGAAGTGCATTATTTCGCCAAATAATCCCCCTAAATGCATGAGCAAATCTTTAGTCAACATACTCGGTGATAGCCCTAGAAAATCTGCGTAAACCAAACATTCCTTTGGTGTGTAGGCTGTTGTAAATTTCGAAACATCCGATAATAAATCCTTGAGAAAGAGCCAATCAAACTCTATAAATGCCATTAGAGCATCATTCGAGTGAAAGGAAAGCAGAACCTGATCACCGCCCAATGGTGCAATGAACTTCATCGCAAAATTGCGATCTTTAATAATGTCAGATAACCTAGGGATTGAAGACATATCCTTAACCCTCTGAATGCAAGATACAGTGGACCAATCCGCATCTTTAAAGCTATTATCAATCACCAAATTAATTGTTTTCTTCTCCATTGCTACAACCTCAGTATATGAACGACTTCCTTTGGTAGATTCCCGAAACTTATGTGTTGTTTGTGGCTTGCGCACATCATGGTTCGGTTGTTGGTTATAGAAGAGCCTTTCCGATCTTATTTTGCCTTAAAAGCACGCAGACGAACGTTGCCAATGGAAAAAGTGTTTAGGCGATACAAGGCTTCATGAAAAGGGATTGATCCATCGTTCGAAAAGAAGCCAAAATTAAGGTTCCTTGCATTACGTTTCCGGGCTGTGTAAACGGATCCGCAAACACCATATTTCACAAAGATGTGACGTAGGGTTGAAGCATCATGGGAATTTGGGTAGTTTGCGAAGTAGATTTTGGTTTGAGTTGGGAGGTGACGGGAACTAGGCTATTGCCGGTGTTCATGGTGGTTGGTTGCTGGTGAGGAAGGGTAGGGTGAAGAGTGGAGGCGGCTAGGGTTTTGTCGTGACCTTAATAAAAAATATAAAAAAATGAATCAGTATATATGAAAGAATATGCTTATATTATTAATATGCTTGTATTATTTGATGCATGATCATTTCTTCTTTCAGATATTGTGGCTTTTGGCTCATACAATGTGCAGTGTATAATAGACTAAAAATAAACAAAAAAGTAACACTATAAACCTAATATGTCAAGGCCTCAAATATTGGTGAAGCGGCAGAATTTGTAAAGGCTGTATATTTGTATAGATAGAATAAGATTATTAAGAACTTGATGGATGCCATTGTTTACACTACGTACTTATTAGCCGGATAGAACCAGTTATTATATACAAGAATTTGAAGGAGGGGTGAAGTTTAGTTTATGTGTATTTTTTGTTTTATTCAACTTGTCACGTCTAATCATTAATGTTCACATGCAAAGGCCTCTATCAATACCTACTCTATTGTATTCCTATACTGATACTATAAACCTCGTTTAGAAATCATCATCATATTGATAATGCAATTTAATGTTATTGATTGTAACTAACACCTAAGGATGGCAACGGCCCGGATCCGGTTTGTACCCGGCTCGGATCCGTTTTCATATATTGGACCCAGATCCGACCCGGATCCGGCGGGTTCATAATTTACAGATTCGGATCCGACGGATCCGGGTCCAAAACGGGTCCATGTAATTAATATCAAATTCTTAGTTTCAGCTTTCATACTTGTAAATTTCACCTCATTTTAAATAGTTTACATGCTCATTTAATTATGTTCATACAATTGGATTTA
>CATIWQ010056624.1:0-11156 GCA_949673415.1 Euphorbia schlechtendalii | reverse complement strand
GTGGAATTTTCAATGGATCTTGGTTCTGGAATCACTGTCAAAAACTGCGGCATTCAACTGCTTCACCGACAATCTGATGATTTGGCAGTGCTTCCTTGTTCTACTTCCAGACATAACAGAAAGTTCTTGAGTTCTCGTCCTCTTTTTGTAACCATGGAGCGCATCGAAGAAACAGCAATAGAACCCTTCTTTGATAGTCCCGTGAACCAGGAGTATTTAGAGTAAGTTCTCTTTATGCAACTTTATTCTTCAAATCTACATTATGTTTGATGGGATTCCTGTAAATGTGTATTCTGAAGCTTTTTCATACAATGATCAAAAGGTATATTTTTCAATGTAAACAGCTGGAGAGAGCGAAGGGAACAGAAGGTAACTAGATGGCGCAATGCTGAGCATTCTTCCAGCGATGAAGATGATTATTCGAGTGACCGTGAAAATTATAACGAACTTTGAATTTAGAGGGCAGCGAGATGGAGCATTTTTCAAGTATGGACGAAAACTAGGATGGTTTTTTCTATTTACTTTAACTGACTTAGAGCTCCAATCAGGTCTTGTGATCTTAAACAACATTGTCACGGTCTTTACTATTAACTCATTTTGAATAGAATAAATCACGACAAAGCTGGACTGTCATATTCCAGGTCCGTTGGTTTCCAAGGGCCTGGATAATATTAAGGGTAAATTTTATAAATGTACTAAAAAGGTTTCAAAATTACAGATTTTACGTTCCAAATAAAAACTGTCATTCCATACCAATATTAAACTTTCTCTTTACAGTTATTACGTCATTGTTTCTTCCCACTACTAAACGCGATCTTCAAAACCGCATCTCTTTTTCCTCAAATTCTCTGTTTTCTCTCAAACAAAAACCGCAGCAGATCTAGATCTCTTCAAAATCAAATCACAATTTCTTCACATCTCCATCAATCAAGTTTCAAAGCTTAATAAGTCTGATTTTCAAAGTACAAGCATATGTTTGAGTATAAATCGAATTGAATTTTGATTTCTAAAACCTACAGAATGGCATTGTAATTTCGATATAACTAAGTTTGATAAAGCATCTACAGTTGTTGAAGGTAAAACTATATTTTGTTTCTGAAAATCTGGTATACTGCTGGTATTGAGTATAAAATCATGTTATTTTAACAAGCTTTCAACCCTATTAGTTTCCACATGAACTTGATGTGCTTTTCCTGCGATTTTGAATCGATATATACATTATTGGTAAACAAATCAAGCATGAATGAAGTTATTTTGTTGAGAAATTATTCAAATACCTGCTTGCTACCATCTCTGTACTAGTATTTTCAATAAAGATCTAGTTTCTGCATTTTGCCAAGTTTTAATGTCCAACTGGTATACTGCTGGTATTGAGTATAAACTCATGTTATTTAAACAACATTTCATTAATGTTAGTTTGAACATGAACTTGATGTTCTTTTCCTACATTTTGAATTGATATATACATTATTGGTAAACAAATCAAGCATGAATGAAGTTATTTTGTTGCGAAAGTGTTCAAATACCAGCATGCTACTAGCTCTGTACCAGTATTATCAATAGAGATCCGGTTTCTGCATTTTGTCAAGTTTTAATGTCCAACTGGTATACTGCTGGTAGAATGTTGGTATTTAGTAGAAACTCATGTTATTTTAACAACATTTCATTAATGTTAGTTTGTACATGAACTTGATGTTCTTTTCCTGCGATTTTGAATTGATATATACATTATTGGTAAACAAATCAAGCATGAATGAAGTTATTTTGTTGAGAAATTGTTCAAATACTGTACTAGTATTTTCAATAGAGATCCAGTTTCTGCATTTTACCAATTTTTAATGTCCAACTGGTATACTGCGGGTAGAATGTTGATATTTAGTAGAAACTCATGTTATTTTAACAACATTTCATTACTGTTAGTTTGTACATGAACCTGATGTTCTTTTCATGCAATTTTGAATTGATATATGCATTATTGGTAAACAAAATCAAGCATGAATGAAAATATTTTGTTGAGAAATTGTTCAAATACCATGTTCCTATCAGCTCTCTACCATTTTTCCAATTCTCATCTTTACATGTGATCTCACTTGCTTGGTCAGGTTCCACAACAAAGGAAGAAGATGATACGACCGTGATGGATGAAGAGGGGAACTACATTCACCTTGAAAGAGAACTTTGTTCTTATAATCAAGCCATTGTACAACATTCGCAAGATGAACATTTCATCTTACAATCTTTGTTGATTAAAATTATACAGATTCAAATAGAAACTTGTTGTCAATCACTTCAAAAATCATTACAAATTATGTTTTTTCATTTTCAATACTAGACTACTACCAGGTTCTTACCAGATTGAACCTATAAAATAAATTGCTTTCATTTTCACCAGATTTGCAGGTCTTTAACTATTCAAACCACACAAAAAATAGCTGCAAAAATTGTTTCCAATTGATTTTTAAATTATAAAAAATTTCTATATACATTAACTGTATTCTAGTAAAAGTTCAAACATATATCAAAATCCGATCGATTACATGCAAAAAATGTTCATTTTGGAAGGGAGCCCTGATTATCAAACATTTCAATATTGGAGGTGCATTTAACACCAGTACGCCAAATCAAGGTAGGGGGAACACCAACTTGTAAAGCTGGAAACATTTTGAATTAAAAAAAAGTCAGATATACACATGAATCAATGAAAAAGAACACAGGCTACCATAAAGAGATAAATACTGATACTTACTAGATAAATACCAGCTAAGTTCATTCCAAGGATTGCATATAGACTACCACAAGCTTTAAAACAGTTTGAGGCATGAAAAATAGAAAACTAGATTCCTACCAGTTAACTACTAGATTAGACCATTATTGTAATTAAAAAATACATAAATCAGAATTTCAAAAAGAAAGAACTATTAAAAAAACATAAATACTATAACAATACCAGTTGAATAATAGATATCTAGAAAGATATTTACAAAAACAAGTTTACTACTAGACAGATACCAGATATCTACTGATTAATAATTTGAGGCTTCAAAAGCCAAAAAACTAGATTCCTACCAATTAACTACTAGATTAGACTATTGTTGTGATTAAAAATACATAAATCAGAATTTCAAAAAAGAAAAGAGCTATTTAAAAACATAAATACTAGAACAAATACTAGTTCACTACCAGAAATTTACAAATACTAGACAGATACCAGGTATCTACCAGATAATTAATTGAAACATATAAATACCAGATTATTAATAGATATATACCGGATCTATATAAAATTCAACAACCTAGTTAATAGATATCTACCAGCAATAGATTAATACTAGATATCTACCAGTTTCCTACCATATACTAGTTTACTGGTTGTTTAAGCTATTCATCATATACAACAACCAAAAAACTAGAATCCTATTGTTAGAATGCATTTTATTTATCTTATCTATGCTTTGTTTGTGGATTATTATTTGAAATTTGGTTAAGTTGTGGTTATGTTTTGGGTTTATTAAAAAAAGTCAAGAGTTGATTAAATTTGGAAGTGAGCTGGAGAAAAAAAAGTCAAAAATGGAGCAGTAGAGGTGGAATGGGACTGAATTACTTGATCGTGGATTTGGTTCTAACTGCTGGGAAATGTTTTGTGGGCACAGTATCAACAAATCTGAGTTGTAATCCGGTTTTAATACGGTTGAGTTGGCAAAGAACGTGGCTGGTCCTTTTCTTCAACTGATTACTTTCCCATGATGCAGAAACAGTTTAAACTCATGGCCTCAACCAAGTTACATGGAATTTTTAGTAGAGAACGTGATACAATTGTGGAATTTTTCCATTACTTTTCTAGCCTTGTATTATTTTATATTTAAATAGAGTACTTGTTTTTAATTAAGGACACACAGAGATTATTGCGTACTGAATATATTTCATTTTATTTTTCTAACTCTTTCTGTGGGATTGACCCTACTTCCATTGTTACAAATTCTTCGAGTAGAATACTAACTTGGCGGATTCGACACTCGCCAATTTTTGTGGTGCAAAATAAAATGAAATATATTCAGTACGCATAATCTTTGTGTGTCCTTAATTAAAAACAAGTACTCTATTTAAATACAAAAAAATTCAAGGCTAGAAAAGTAATGGAAAAATTCCACAATTGTATCACGTTCTCTACTAAAAATTCCATGTAACTTGGTTGAGGCCATGAGTTTAAACTGTTTCTGCATCATGGGATTCATGAAAGTGGAATTAATCAGTTGAAGAAAAGGATCAGCCACGTTCTTTGCCAACTCAGCCGTATTAAAACCGGATTACAGCTCAGATTTGTTGATACTATGCCCACAGAACATTTCCCAATAGTTAGAACCAAATCCATGATCAAGTCATTCAGTCCCATTCCACCTCTACTGCTTCATTTTTTACTTTTTTTTTCTCCAGCTCACTTCCAAATTTAATCAACTCTTGACTTTTTCTAATAAACCCAAAACATAACCATAACTTGACCAAATTTCAAACAATAATCCACAAACAAAGTATAGATAAGATAAATAAAATGCATTCTAACAATTCCCCCACACTTATCCTTTGATTGTCCTCAAGCAAAACAATCTAGGTACACAATGAAAATCAAAACATAGCTCAATCATTAAGTCACGTCGATGTTCAAACTCTAATCACAAAGAAGCATATTGAACATTATTAGGCCAAAATCGCATAAGAAATATCAATATAGTCCAATGATCATAACCGAGCTCTTCAAACTCTACTCAAGTAAATTATAACAATTTCATTTAAAACCATTCAGCAATACCGCATAAAAAGGGAGTTCATCGACAGAGAAAAATGACACTCAACTGACTTTTTCCATTTATAGTCCAAAATTCCAAAATCAAAATATCCACAGATTTTTTTATATTTTTGCCTTTTCTTTACACCCCCTCTGTTATTTCGAGCATATTTTTGCTTTTATGCTCTCCCACTCATTAGAGATTTCGCTAACGTTGGTATACCTCAGTCATGTGACTCTACCCTTAGTCTAGCGACTCCTTATTTAAGGGGAAATGCATTTTGAGGCGCAACTTCCAACTAGAAAAAGGGAGTCAAAAGGCTTAAAACATTTTAATGCTTTTATCATTAATTTGTTAGTTGAATATCTCTTAACTCAACATGAAAACCCCAAATTTGCAAAAACCACATGAATGATTAAAACAACCTAGCCATATTTTACAAAAATAGAATTATCAAAGCAAAGTCATCAACCACAGTTTTAATTTAATTTCAATTAGAATTCGGCCGAAGAGTGTTCAAACTTCTAGTTTTCAAGAAAGAAACATCAGCCCTACTTAAAGCGAAGCTATGAAAAACCAAAAATTGTCAAATTAGACAAAACAGACCCAACAAAATAGCAAAAGCAATGGAAAAAAACAGACAGCAGAAGCAGTCCCTAACATTCTCATTCTCCCCCCCACACTTATACCACATTACCCTCAACTGTGGGCACATTTAAACACACAAGATAGTAAAAATAAAATTTGAATAAAATGAGAAAAGAGCGAGTACTCCCTTGTAAGGTCTGGTGGGGGGCTGATGCGGCTAAGGTTGACCGGATGACATAATCCAGTTAGAATGGCAAGGCTCTCTTGGATTTGTTGCATAATGCTAAGAAATCTAGCATTGTCAGCTTCGTGCTGAGCTATTGCCACCTCGAATTTGGAAGTTAGATATGTAGCTCCTAGGTTTGCGTAATCCCGGTAGCAAGTCATCCACGGGGCTTACTAGACTTGCTTTGTAAGACCTTCCCTTTCTCCTTGTCTTTCCCTACACAACATAAACAAAACCCGGGTTCTCCATCATTTTTGCTAAGGAGGCCCATGTCATCCAAACATGTGATGCTTAAAGGGTCTAGTTTATTATCCACATGCAAGTTATTATCATTCAAATCAAAATTGCACAAAGAAATAGCTAATTTAGTAATTAAATGTCCTAGTTTCAAAGGTCCCCGTGATGCACTCATGGCCTGAAACTGAGCGGTTATGAAACACCCTAAGTTAACTGATTTCTTTTCCTTAAAGCACCACAACAGAAACAACTCCATTTGAGTCACAGTTGTCGATGCATCATTTTGGCAAGAAAGTG
Source organism: Euphorbia schlechtendalii (assembly GCA_949673415.1). Lineage (NCBI taxonomy): Eukaryota > Viridiplantae > Streptophyta > Magnoliopsida > Malpighiales > Euphorbiaceae > Euphorbia > Euphorbia schlechtendalii. The sequence goes on along the minus strand of CATIWQ010056624.1, from coordinate 5,027 downwards.
AATAAGCAAGCAATCGGTGAATATAAACTAAACAAGGGTCAGAAAGGAAGAAATCCTTAGATGGAATTCGATCAAAGATGCTTACAAACAACTTCGGGATAATATTGTGTGGTTTCCAAGCGTGAATTCCAAACTGAATTTTTGGAACTCGAAGTGGTTGCTACCTCCGGTAGGGGAAAGGCTCAACTTACCAAAGTCTGATCGAGCAAGGAGAGCTGATCTGGTATCGGATTTCACAAGAGATGCAGAATGGGCAGCAGCTCTCCCTACATCTCTGCCATCCAATATCTGTACTGAGATTAGAGGAGTTTACATCAGTGGGGAGTAAGAAGACTTGTGCTTTTGGAGGCCCGCTAGTGATGGTATTTTTACCGTCAAATTATGTTATCAATGGTTGCAGCCGCAGCATCAAAGAAGTGAAGTTTTTAGCAAGATATGGCAGAAATATATTGCACCATCGCATTCATTAGTCTGCTGGAAAGTGCTCCACGGTTGCATTTCAACGCATGACGTGCTTCGTAGGAAAGGCATAATCATTGTCTCTAATTGCTGTTTATGTAATCAGCATTATGAGGATGTGAACCATCTGTTCTTTGGCTGCCCATTTGCAAGGGAATTGTGGAATGCTTTGCAGTCTTTGTTTGGCAGGTCTCTGCCCTGCGCATCAACGGTGACTGACTTCCTTTGCTTTGCTTTCCGCTTAAATTTCAGCCCTCAAATTCAAATTCTATGGAACACGGCATCTGTCAACGTCATCTGGCTGATATGGCAGACGAGGAATAATTGTATTTTTGAAGATATTCGTCCAAATATCCATGTTACGCTGCAGCAACTTTGGGAAATCATGCGTCGGACGGACAGCTTGGGATTTGGTAACATTTGGAATTCGTCGGTCGAATTAAAAATATTGGAGAACCTTCATCTTACTCCTCGCCTTCCACGGGCTCCGAGAATGATCCCTGTCAGGTGGTCTCGGCCTCCGGTGGGCTGGTTAAAAATCAATACCGACTCTTCTTCGGAGGGAGCGCCGGGTCCTTCGGGATGCGGTGGGGTGTTCAGAGATTCTAATGCCAAATTTGTTTTGGGTTTTGCTTTTTACAGGAACAGTGCTTTTGCTTTTGCGGCTGAACTGGAAGCGTGCATTCATGCGTTGAAATTGGCAGCTGATAGAGGGTGAACTCAGATTTGGCTAGAGAGTGACTCGACATTCGTGGTACACATGCTGCGAACTAGAAGCACACGGGTGCCTTGGTTCCTTATGGTGGCTTGGAAGGAATGTTTACGGCTGATTCAAAACATGCGTATTTTGGTTTCACGTGTTTTTAGAGAGGGGAATTTAGTTGCGGACGCACTTGCGAATCACGGTCGAATTACAACATGCTCTTCGAAATGGCTTCAGGCTCCTCATTTCTGTCGGAGTTTTTTGTTTCATGACTCTAGTGGATGTATCAATTATCATTTTAGATAGTTTTTTCTCTCTTCTTTTTCTTTCTCGGATACTCTTCTGTATTTTTATTTTATCATTAATAAATTATTAGAGGGGTTGTTTGGAGTGGGGAAGGGCGGGTCCCCCTATGGTGTTAATTCCTTGGCCTGCCTTCGGGTGTGGGCCGTAAGCGGCGTTTTCACTGAGGGACTAATGTCACCCTCGCTTCTCTCTTCCTGTCCCTAATTTTATTCAAAAAAACGCATGAATACGGACTCTTGGAATTGGTGGTAAGGGAATTCTAAACTTCAGCATAATTAAGGTCATCAGGGACAGCAGTAAAGGCAATGATATAGTTATTTAGCAAGTCATCTATGTCATCTACTAAACCTAGAGCAACATTGAATTCATTTGCAGAGAGTTCAAACTTCCTATTCATGAGCCTAAAATAGATTACTCCTTTGGTTTCACACGTCTAGATCAATTTCTTTTTAAACTTAAAGGTTGTGTAAAATTCATACACTAGCTCATAAAAGGAATCACAGGTTATACCAAAGAACTTTTCCCAAACAGTACCATCAATATGCTGACTAAGGTTAAGATTGAGTTTACTTACAACAGGATTATCCAAGTTTTTACCTTGAATAATCCTCCGTGTTTTGACAATCTCGAACCTCTTCCGAAGCCTCCCTATGAAGTGCAAACTGCCCTTAAGCTCAGCTGGAATAGTGCTTTTCCCTTTTCCCAATATTGTCCTTGAAACTGATGTGCTAGGCTTTACCTCCCTCTTCTTTTATGGAAATCCTTATCTCTTTCTCTGAATCGTTACTGTCGAGTAAATCGGAATTAGAAGCCTCTTCATTCCCGCAGCTACCCGAACCAGTCCTTGAGCTTGATTTTTCGGTTTCCTCCCCTTCTGAGTTAGGAGAATTTGATATTGAGGTCGCTGATTTAGATTTCTCTGAATTTTCCCCTTCATCTTGCGGAATAGAAGTCGTATTTGCATTGAAAGAGGATTTTTTCCCACCATTTGAATCCGAACTACCACTTTTTGAATTGGAATCTGATTGTTATTCACTCCTTGAACTTGGGCTGCTCCCATTTGAATTGGAAGACGATATTTGTTCTCCCTTTGAACCCGAAGTCGATTTATCACGTTGTTCCTCAGAAGTTACCTTCTCCGTTTCTGCCGATTTAGAAGCCCTTAAAACCTTTACTTTTTTCCGTTGTGGTGGTTCCGGCGGTGATGAGCTCCGGTGAACAGCGCCTCTCCTTGTTTGAACCATTGGGAATGATCGAAAATTTGATGTAAAAGGAAGCGTGGGTTTAAAATGGGGTTGAAGTTACGAAATTGAAGATGGAAAGACGGAATAGGGTGCTTATTGTGAGAATGATTTCAAAGAGAAGAGGAAGGAAGTAGAGTAATCGGTCGGATTTGAGAGAGGGAGGCGAAGAGTTGTTAGGTGTGCTTTTGGAGAATTTGGGGATTTGATTTTGACGGTAAAGAAGTTGGATTTGTGCCCGTGAGTTGTTTTGTAGGGTTCAATGTGAGTGATTAAGTTAATTTGGATAAATATGGCCCAACTTCAAATATTCCAAGTGGAGCCCAATATCCCATTATGCTTGCTGCTCAAACTCTTTGAACTCTCCCATGAATAGGCCTACAAAACAATACATCCATTAGTGAATTTGGTGAAGACAATTTCACAATAAAAAAAATGAAACTAAAACATGGGATTAAATGGAATAATTAACAATGTGGGAAGTTGCAGTACGAAAACTACATTTCCACTATTTATTAATTTTCCCAAATAATCTATTTTATTGAATTTAAAAAAAACTAAACTAAATTAAAATGAAAGCTAATAAATTAAATTAAATGGATAGCAGTGGTTCTAGTTTATAGTCTCAGCTAGACTTTGTGTGAGGATCCCTTAGTGCTCTTGAACTGGATTGCTCAATGCAATCTCATCGATTTGTTCTTCAAATCCTTCGAGAACGGTTTTAAACGATGTCCATTAACCTTGAATACTTTCCCTATAACAAAACTTTTGATTTCTACAGCACCATGAGAAAAAATGTTAGTAACTATAAAAGGTCCTATCCATCTAGTTCTCAATTTCCCAGGAAAAATTTTCAAACGTGAATCATACAATAAAACCTTTTGCCCAATTGAAAACTCTTTTCTACTCAAAATTTTATCATGAAAATGTTTAGTTTTGTCCTTGTAGATTTTAGAGTTTTCATAAGCATCATTTCTTATTTCTTCTAACTCCTGAATTTGCAATTTACAATTCTCACCAGTAGCATTCAAATCCAAATTGCATTGTTTCACAGCCCTATACGCCTTATGTTCAAGTTCAACCTGCAAATGACATGCTTTACCATATACAAGACAATAAGAAGACATACCTAACGGGGTTTTGTAAGTAGTCCGGTAAGCCCAAAGTGCATCGTCCAGTTTATCACTCCAATCTTTTCTGTTTGGATTAACAGACTTTTCAAGGATTGATTTGATTATCTGATTAGAAACTTCAGCTTGCCGGTTCATTTGGGGTGATATATGATAAGTGTATAATTACACTTATTATCACATTAATTTCTTATATTAAACACTATAGTTTTAGTCATTTTTACCCTTCATATAAAAGATTTCACGTGGTATGTAGTTGTTTTTTTATGCAAATGCAGATACTAGATAAATCTTGGGAGTAAAATGATCTAAAGTGGAATTCTATGAAAAAAGAGTGTAAAAGGTGCAAAAGATGCGTGGAACTTAAAGATTTGGCTTAGGATCGAAGCTGTCGAAGATCGGTGAAGTTACAAGGAGATTTTTGAAGAAAAACTCAATTCACGGTCACGACTTGTTCACTTCAGAAATAGAAGTCTGCCAGCAATGATTCACGGTCGTGACATATATATCGCGGTCGCGACATGGATGGTTTTCTGGTTCTATCTTCTTAACTAACAACTGCCAGATAAGCATGACCAACCGCCATCAACCGCCATCAACTACCAACGAACAGACGCCCATCAGGAGTCAACCAATCATGAAAAGGTGCTTATCCATTGTGGATTACATCAAAGGTTCTCAACCAATCACAATGAAGAGATGCAATCTTTCACCAATGGACACAACCCTTCGTTTGGATAGTTGCAACCCTTCAAACTCTATAAATAGGGCTCCAAATCCTCATCAATTTCGTGGCATTGGAATGCAGTAGAGTGCAAATAAAGAGAGATATAGTGTGTATAGTTAGATTCGCTACGTTCTTAAGTGTTAGTGAGAAAATGTTTAAGTGATTCGAATTCTTGTTTCGATCACTAGATTTCTCTATATTCTCGAGCGATTGTTGTATAAGTGTACTTGCAAATCACTTATCAATAAAAGTTTTCATTCTTCAATATTCATTTATTCGATATTCGCAAAGAATAGCATCCTAGCGGAGGTTCTGTACGTGCCGAGACCGAATTCAAAGCAGACGCAGGAATTGCGGGAATTGACGACTCCCATTAAAGAGTGGATACGGTTTGATCAACTTTAGCTTTCACTTGCATACCTTACAACTTTGCTTTGCTTTCTACTTATACTTTCTATTTC
>CATIWQ010056611.1:0-18483 GCA_949673415.1 Euphorbia schlechtendalii | reverse complement strand
ATATAAGTTTACAATGATGGATTTAATCAAGTGGTTTGGTTTGGGAGAGAATTTTGATGAAATTGAAAAAGATGAAGATTATGAGTTGACAGATATTTGGACAGAATTAACGGGATTGGATCGATACGATGTCAAAAATTTGTCCAACAAGAACATCCAAAGAAATAGTCTTCTCTACCCTCATAAGTTTATATCTCAATGTCTTTTCTTTCGATATGAAACAACTAAAGTGTCAATGAAAGACTTCGAAATATTAGAGTGCGCAGTTTCGTAGTTTTGACCAAAGTTTTTGATATATATGTTGGAATCCATCACTAGTCTGACTACACATAAAAAGGCTAGAGTTGGAGGTGGAAATACGATTTGTGGGATAATTATGGGAGCGAAAAATCAATTACCATACCAATATAATCCAAGGGAGAAATTTAATTTTATGGGAGGAGTGTATATGAAGAAAGCAAGACTGGTAAAAGAAGAAGTAGGAAAATTTGCGTTCCTACCATATGAAGTGAGGATAAGAAAGCTTAGACCGACGCAAGAGTCTCTACTCGAGAAAAACAACCAGACGAAGAGGATGTTGAGGAAGTTCAATTCGAGAGCGGTAATTCAAGACAAGCCTCGGGAAGTACAAGTGATACTTGGAGAGGAAAGTTCTTAAAAGATGTCGACTAAGCATCCCTAGACATTGCCTCCATACAGCAAGATGTTTGTCAACTGATAAAATCCAACATTTCATTGAACCGGAAGTTGAATACATATTTCAGAATGCAAAATTTGGAAATCTATCCAAGTCCACCAAATTCGAGTTCTAAAGAGTAAAATGGGTTCAATTTCATTCCTTTATTTTATTTTAGCTGTGTGTTTAAATTTTGATTTTTATAATGTCTCACAATGAGGACATTGTGTTCTTTAGTATGGGTGGACATTTGTAAAAATCTCGTAAAATCCAAAAAAATGGAATAAAATAAAAAAATCGAAGAATTTGAAAATTTTTCTTGAAATTTTTGTTAATTATACATTATCATTTCTTATACTTTACTAACATTTGTCCAAGGTTATTGTGAGTGTTAGGTAATTACAAGTTTGATGTTAGTGCAGAACATTTATCAATTTGGCAAGGATGAGTGGTAAGTAACATTCGAGAGCAACATTCCAAGTAAGTTTCGATATATATTTCGATGGAACATGAATTAGTATAAGTTATATAGTTTTAGTTTAATGCTTCCGATAAGTTTAAGTGGAGTAATATCTAATTGTATTCTTACTATGAGTTTTATATGCAAATCTCGAATAAGTCCCATAAGTATTGAATGTGTTTAAAGTGTTAGGAAACTATAGCCATAATACTTTGAAATTGATCAATAAAGGATGAGGGTATTAAAGAAAAATCAAAAGAAAGAGATGATAACCAATGAGTTATGCAAAAGGTGATGAATGGTATGGAGCAGAAACTGCAACCATTCATTGAGTGAAAAAAAGAAAAGAAAGCGTAACATGAAAAATGGGTACAAAGTACTTCAAAAACATATGCTTAAAAGAAAAAAAATAAGAGAGTGGTATAGAGCATAAAATGCAAACACTGAAAAGGGGAGAGTGGTATGGAGCATAAAATGCAACCATTGAGAGTGCTTTAGCATCCTAGGTTACCTAAAAAGGCCTTGAGAGAAATTAATCAAAGATGATTTCCATGTCCTTTGTACTTTATACTATGCTTAAGAGAAGGTAATATTCGAGTATGCATATAACGCTTATATGAAGATGCGATTCAGTTGACTCTCCACTAAGAGCAAAGGTATGCAAATAAACTATATAAATTGCACATTAATAATTTGTGGAAAATTTCAAACTTCTACTTGAAATCTTTTTCAACGTGGAATGTGGTACTCACTGCAATAGTCTTTCGCTAAATGAGGTACGAACTTGTTTACCAATTTAACACTTTTGTTGAGTTTACCTTGAGGACAAGGCAAAAGTTAAGTGTGGGGGTATGATAAGTGTATAATTACACTTATTTTCATATTAATTTTATACACTAAACACTATAGTTTAAGTCATTTTTATACTTCATATGAAAGATTTCACGTGGTATGTAGTTGTTTTTTATGCAAATGTAGATACTAGGTAAATCTTGGGAGTAAAATGATCTAAATTGGAATTCAATGAAAAAAAAATGAAAAAGGTGCAAAAAGGTGTGTGGAACTTAAAGATTTAGCTTAGGATCGAAGCTGTCAAAGATCGGTGAAGTTATAAGAAGAATTCTGAAGAAAAATGGAATTCATGATTGCAACAATCATTCGCGGTCACAACTTGTTCTTCTTCAAAACAAAAATCTACCAATCAAAGATTCACGGTCGCGACTTGTATATCGTGGTCGTGACTTGGACGGTTTTCTGGTTTAATCTTCTTAACTACCAACCACCATATAAGGACCATCAACTGCCATACACTACCAACTAATTGACACCGATCAGAAATGAACCAATCATGAAAAGGTGCCTATCCATTGTGGATTAGATTGAAGCTTCTCAACCAATCACAATGAAGTGATGCAATCTTTCGCCAATGGACATGACTCTTCGTATGGATAGACGCAACCCTTTAAACTCTATAAATAGGGCTCCAAACCTTAGAATTTCGTGCAATGAAGGGAGTGCAACATTAGAGTGGAATTATAGGGTTACGTATAGTGTGTGTAGATAGAGAATTCACTACATTCATAAGTGTTAGCGAGAAAATGTCTAAGTGATTCGAATCCTTGTTTCGATCTATAGATTTCTCTATATTCTCGAGCGATTGTTGTATAAGTGTACTTGCAAATCACTTATCAATAAAAGTTTCCATTCTTCAATATTCATTTGTTCGATATTCGCTAAGAATAGCACCCTAGCGGAGGTTCTGTACGGGCCGAGACCGAATTCAAAGTAGATGTAGGAATTGTGGGAATTGACGACTCCCATTAAAGAGTGGATACGGTTTGATCAAGTTTAGCTTTCACTTGCATACCTTACAACTTTGCTTTGCTTTCTACTTATACTTTCTATTTTGAAGTTTATGATATGTCTATGTGTCATAATGTGTATTTCGTGTTAAGTCTTTTATATTAATCAAGTTATATGCGTTGGAGTTAATTTTAAGAGTAGTTTCGGGGTTAACAATATCGTGTATAATCACTGAATCTATGATATAACGCTGTTTAGTGAGCCAACATGTTTGGAATGGTAACTTGCTAAATGTGACTATGTGAGAGCAACTTGTACTAAGCATAGTATTGACGTTGTCTAGGTTTATATAATTGTCCCAATTCGTTTGTGCTAGGTTTAGAAAAGTTATTTCATGTGTTGCTCTGCGGTGAATAATTGAACATCTCGGTGTTTTGAACCGAGTCTGTTAGATTAGTCTAGTGAATCATAACATCTTTGTTGAACTCGTATGTTTTCTCTGCTATACTTATTTCGTAGGAAAAACCTATATATTTAGAATCTCTAGTCTTCCATACATATATCTATCCATTCTTCATTCTAATCCTCCCAACTAAAATCCAAAAATATTTTATTTTCTTTATTCTATCTTCCTTATTGATCTTTATACTTGGTTCCTTCTCTGTGGGTTCGATATCTTTTAAAACTACATCTCAATTGTATATTTGCAGTTATCATCATTTTTTTATTTGATAAGAGGTAATAATAGCACCTATACTTTATGTGAACAAGTTTTTGGCACCATTAATATATAGCCAAATCTTGGGAATAAATTATAAAACTTATCAGTAGAAAAGTGGCGAACAAGTAGCTAGAAAGGATATAAGATGATAATGCATCCATATGGATCAGAATCTAGCGGATGGGCTAACAAAATTATTGACTCAGGTTAAGCATGTCCAACATGTTTATAAGTATGGAATGAAGCACATGGTCAATTGGCTCTAGTGCAAGTAGGAGTTTGTTAGACATGATGTATGCCCTAAAGGCAATTAGGGTGATATGTCTTTATTGGTTAATAATGTACAAACAGATTTAGATTATTGTTCTCAATATTAAAAATCTTTGTGATATATCAATGATTATTTTAATTGTATATCGTTGGTATAATATATATATGGGATTATGTATATGTATATGTTCATTAATAAGATAATGTCTATGACTATTTCATAGTGTGAAAGTGCGAGAACATAGTGGGAGCTATGTAGTGTGAGAACTGCACACAAGTGTTATTATGTCTAAATATCCCTAGCCAAAGTTTCATTGAGACTTAACATTAATGAAGTGGACAGACTAGCATGTGTAGGCTTACTTCTTGGATTTAATCCAAGCAGCTGATCTCATGAGCTGAAGGTGTTACCTTGAGTTAACAAATGAATGTATCTGGGTAATATATTGGAGATCGCTATAAGATAAACACTAAGAAATAACTATATCCATACGTTGGTGCCAGGTCTTATTGCAGTAGTAGTACAAGTAAGTTCAAACCTGAGATACTAGTTATCTTGTGTGGGAGTTGCTATACTTTGGGTCATACTTATTCATACCCTGGTAATCAGGATGATACGGGTGATTACAGGTATAACAACACTCGTTGGTAAACAAAGTAGTAAAGATGGTATCCATCACTCCTGATATAGTGATATAATGGATGCCGCGAGTGGATCTTGAGAGAAATCTCACAAGAGTCTGCAAGGTAAGCCTTCATGAGCACTAGAAGTGCTCGTGGGCTTGTAAGTGTTGCTTGGCAACGCTTTCGAGAAAACCTGCAAGCACTGGATACGCTTGCAGAGGCCTGTTGCATGTGGGCTTACGAGGTTTTTCGCAAAGCACACACAGCTAAAGCAAGCCCATGCAAGGGGGCTTGCCTTGAGCGACAAGCTGCTATGTGAGAATCTCGAGGAGCAGCTCTCACAAGCTCGCAAAGCTTACATGGGATTGCATAAAGAACCAATCCCACATTGGATTTGGGGGAGCATTTTTGCTCCACCTTAGGCTATAAATAGCCTCTTCCTCCCCTCCTTTCAAATCACTTCACCTTAGCCTTTCCTTCTAAGTTTTGACTTCATTTCTTCTTGAGTTTTTTGTGAGATCCTCCAAGAGTTTTTCCTCTTTCTCAAGAATTATTTTGAAGGCTTATTCTTATTTTGGAAAGAGCCTTCTTAGTTATATTTTCGGGTTGGTCTATGAGTGTTCTACCAGCTGCTTGGGGTCCATGTGGACTAACCACAGAGGCTATCCTAGTTTAGAGTCTTGTACTAACGAAGTGATGTCCAATTATTTTAAGGGATCGCCACACCAAAGAAAAGACACAAATCAACTAGTAATGCTCTAATATTAGATCCTTGATTTCTTTTATTAATTTTTATAAACCTATAAGAATCTACGGAATGTTCAATTTAGATTATATCATTCATGCCATGCTTAGGAGATTTTTTAGGGTTAATCTTAAGTTTTGGAATATCATTGCGCAAGTTCACATGTTCAATTACTGCCTTAAGTAAACAACAACTTACACTTGCTTAAGAATTGCAATTGTTTGTTCTCTCAAAATCTCTAATTTCTTTCTACTCAAAATCGTCAACTGCAAATGGCTTCTCAACATCAAGACCGCACTTTGTATGAGTATCAGTTCATCCTTAGGGATAAATCTTAGAGGAATATGTTCATCAACACTATCGGGGGAACTGAATAGGTTATATTCCCCTCAAGGTGTAGTGTTCACCCTAACCAAATGAGGTACTACAAAAAAGGGAGTATGGACTAGTCTATGAAATGAACTACAATAGCTTGCTCAAGAATTAGTTCCTAAAGCAGGTTATCAAGGAGAAAAACTTGAGGAACTTTTATAGCTTGAAGGTTCGGCTATCGGGGAAATCATGAAGCGTTTTTATACAAACTTATATTCAATAGAGGAAATCCAAGATATATTGGATATAGAAATCAGAGGAAAATCCCACTTGGTGTCTACAAAGCTAATTGGGAGTATTTTGAGAATGTACACCAAGGGGACGGTGCTGAGGAGAAATGGAGATGAAGAGCATGTAGATATCCTAGATGATTGGGAGTTGCCAAGTGACAATGGCGCTAGAGAAATCAAAGCTTTAGGGATGTCTTAGAGAGCTGAAGCTTGCTATGATTTATTTTTGAAGAATCTCCTACCCAAGATAATCTCTCTTTCAAGCTGCACCAAATTTGAAAGATGCATCATCTACCACATGGTGAATGGAAAGCAACTCAAGTAGACAGTGCTTATTTTTTACCACCTCGCCAAGGTTATAAAAATGTTCCACTATGATTATCTCATTACACCTATAGTGAAGGATATAAAGATAAATGTTGAAGGCTCAAAGTGAGTAAGGAGAAAGTGCATAGTGCCAGTGAGGAAGATCTATAACTTAGGGCAATTTAAAGCCGTCCAATCATCAACTTTACACTCTAGATACACCAAAATCCAGAATGTTAAGGCAAAGATTGTCATGGTTGTGCCTATAATAGTGCTAATGGATGTGCTCAAAGAGGATATTGACTCCAAGATCAATAAAAATGAAGAGCCTAAGATAGAATTAGAGGATGATATCCCAATTTGGGAGCATTTGAAGAAGGCTAAGGTAGTAGTTAGCCTAGGTGCAAAGAAAATGAAGAAGAAAGCTAGCCCAGCCAAGTAGAAGAAAGTTATTGTTCCCACTAAGGGGGAGCTTAAGAAGAGGCTACAGATCAAAACTAGGGCTGAGCGAGAAGCAAAGGCTAGAGCGAATGAAGCAATGGAGGAAAGTGAGGAGGAAATTAATGCAAAAAATTTGCCTCCTCCTAATCCAAAATTTTTAGAGCAAGTGAAGAAAATTAAAGCTTCTGATATTGTACAAGAATTGGTGAAGAAGAAAGGGAATTTTGCTCAAGTAGACCTGGAAGTTATTAGTTCCGTTGATCAAGCTGAAAAGAAGCTCAAAGTGATGCAAAAGAAGAGAAGTGCTCCTAATATAGAAAGGAGGAATCTCAAGCTGGTAGAAAGCGAGGATGATGTGGAAGAAGGTAGTCAAGAGAAGTTTGATAATCCTTCTCCTGCTAACTCAAATCCTCAAACCCAAACTAAAAATTCCACTCACCATGTTGAGGTACTTGAGGTTGATCCATCCTTAGATCAAACATCTAACCCACAAGTACAAAACTCTCCTTCCCCCACACCTTCAAAAACACCTTCCAATACTACTTTTATTCCCATTCTGTCCCCATAAAAGACCAATCCTTCTTCATCACCCAAATTACAACTATTTCCATTCCATCTACTTAATAACATTCTTCAACACCTCCTTCTACAAATAAACCAATTTCTTCTCCGCCTTCATCGCCTAAACAAACTGAAACACAATCCATAATTCCATCAACTACCAAATCTATACCAACCCTTTCTTCAAACCAAACCACTACCTCCTCAATCCAATTGATTAGGGAAATTCCTTAAACTAAGAAATATACTCAGGAGGAAACAATAGTAGATGTAAGTGGTGATGTGGTAAATTTTACAACCAAGGAAGCAACCCTTAGCAGAATTTATCTGGTCCAAGAGGACACTGATGATTCATCCATCTTAGCTAAGATAAGAGAGATTTTGAGGGCTAAATGCCCTTCTCTTAAATCAAATACTGAGTTAGATGCAATAGTAATCCAAGTGCTACTTGCTGAAGAATTGGCAGCTTCTATAAAGAATAAGAAGGCACTAATGCTTGAATTTGAAGAGCACACAAGCATTCTCTCGGAATATGAATACTATGAAGAGTTTGAGCACATCCAAGGGAGCTTGTTAACTCTTAACCATCTTACTAAGGAGAGCGCTCAAGTTCTAGTGGATAAGATGACAACTACCCTCAACGAACTCACTGATTATGTAGCTCAACTAAACGCAACATTCTTTACTATCCCAACTTCAAATGTCATTGCCAATGTTATGGTAGGAAGAGTAAAGGGTAGTGTGGACAATGCAACTTTATAATTATGCAACATTTATTACATGTTGGTGGATCAGGCAACTCGGTTTCATAAGTTTGGAGAGGAGTAAGCAACCATAAAAAAACAGCACAAACAAACTCCTTAAGCAAATTTTGGATAACTTGAACACATCTGTGGATGTTCAGCATAACATGGCCAATACCATGGAGAAGATGTCCACCCTTATGACCAAATATGATGATAAGGTAGAAGTTATGATCAAGAAACGAGATAAGTCTGATATGGATTTGTTTGCTATAGATCAAAAGCTCAATGCCACTTGTGTTTTCATCAAGGAGAATATTGAGTAAACATTTAAGGACTCATAGATGATAGTGATTTCTACTATAGGCAAGCTCTTCCATGATTCAAGTTCATCAGTGGATCTTAAAAATGGATTTACTACACATAAGAAGATCAATATCCTAGTAGATAATCTCAACTTGATGTAACACAACATTAAGGCGCTTATGGATACTGGATTGGAGAAGGACATGGACTTCATAGCAAGAACAGTGCAAGCTATGGGTCCTAGAATTGTTGACATGGAGGCAAAGCTGAAGATAACATTATTAGTAGAGTACTTTTGTGGATTGCTACAATGTTTTCAATAATTTACCTTCCAATTCTTTGATCTTATTGCTCATCTCACTCTGTGCCACCATTTGCTACTTAGTGAACTTGAAAGCCAATATGTATTATCCTAGCCTAGAAGAGAGAGACTTGTGAATAAAATAGATCTGATCATCACTAGGAAACAAGAGATGTTCTCTCATACCTTAGACTCCTTTAATGTCTACCTAAACCAATTGGTGAAGGAATAGTTAACAAAGGGGGAGAAAGTAGCAGAGGGTGGGTGTAAGATAACTTAACAAAAAAAATCTCATCTCCTAACAAGACTGTAACATCCATCGCAACAATAAAAGCTTAGAATACAGCCAAAGCCACCAGCATCATCTTCAAAGTAGTAGTAACCTCATGGAAGAGGAAGAGGAGACCTAAAGAAGATATAGATTGGTTGTAACTACTAGAAAAAATTGTAATAGGGCCAAATGTATCTAGCTTTATTATATAGGAAACACATTATGTACTTAATGCTTTATCTATAAAAATTACAATATTTTACTCCAAGTTAAGATCTTCTTAACTTTCTTATACTTTTGGTTTCTTGCATAACTTGTATTGGTCCGTAAATAGGCTAATAACGACAGCAGAGGGGGGTGAATGAGTTATCTTGGTTACTTTTAAACATTTTCTAATTTATTCACCAAGTTCAGTTTTTATATGCGTGTTGAGTATACGTGCTAAGTGATATATAAAAATGAATAAACTGCTCATCTTTGCTGGCATAGTTTATCTTCAATTCTTAGTTGAGTAAGACTTACTCAGCACAGATTGGATAAAAAGCAAATATGTGAATGAGAGAGATGAATGAGCAGATCACTGATAAAGCTGATCACTTAGAGTTAGAACAATTACACCTGAGATTTTATCCTGGTTTGGCCCCTAGCCTACCTCCAGTCCCCAAATACCATCTCCGAGCTTTAATCCACTAATGAATCATTCCTTCAATAGGCAGAGAACCCTTTACAATGGGTAGTGATAAGTGTATAATTACACTTATTATCATAACATTTTCAATCATAAAATGATATGCTTTTGTTTCATTTTACAATTCATTTAAAAGATTTCATGTGCTACGTAGTTGTTTTTTGTGCAAATGTAGAAACTAGGTGAATCTTGGTAGTAAAATGATCAAAGATTGAATTCTATGGAAAAAGAGGGAAAAAGGTGCAAAAAGATGCGTAGAATACAAGGATTTGGCTTAGGATGGAAGCTGTCAAAGATTGGCAAAGTTGAGAAGAAGAAACATGAGGAAAAAGTCATGTCACGATCGTGACACCCATTCACGGTCGCAACTTGTTACTCTTCATAAACAAAAAGTTACAAATCATTATTCACGATCACAACATGTGATTCGTGATCGTGACTTGTGACGGTTATTTGTTATCTCTTTTCAACTACCAACCACCAGATAACAGCGATCAAATACCATCAACTGCAAACTGAAAAGACACCTTTTGGAAGTCAACCAATCATGAAAAGGGGCCCTTCCATTGTGGATGAGGATGAATCTTTGCATCTAATCATATTCAAGTGATGCGACCTTCACCAATGGACATGACTATTCATTTGGATAGACGCAACCCTTCACACTCTACAAATAGGGTTCAAATCACACCAATTTCATGTGCATGGTGAATGGAGAGTAGATGGTATTGAATGATAGTATGCATGTATAGATAGAGAGTGAAAATATCTAGATTTCACTATGTTCAATGTCTTAGCAAGAAAAATGTATAAGTGATTCGATTCTTATTTTGATCACTATATTTCAACACAAATTCGAGCGTTTGTTGTATGAGTGTAATTGCAAAGCACTCATCAATAAAATTTTTCATTCTTTGACATTCTTCTGTTTGATATTCATAAAGAATAGCATCCTAGCGGAGGTTCTGTACGAGTCGAGACTGAATTCAAAGTAGACATAGGAATTGCGAGAATTGACGACTACCATTAAAGAGTGGATACGGTTTGATCAACATTAGCTTTCACTTGCATACCTTACAGCTTTACTTTATTTTCTGCTTATACTTTCTATTTCAAAATTATGATATGTCTATGTGTCATAACTAGTATTTTATCTTGCGTCATTTATATTAATAAAGTTATATGCTTTCAAGTTAACTTTAAGAGTGATTTCATGGTTAATAAGATTGTGTATAATCACTGGATCTGCGATTATAACTCTGTTTAGTGAGCCAACATTTTTGGAACAGTAACTTGCTAAATATGGCTATGTGAGAGCAACCCGTACTAAGCATAGTAATATTGTTATCCAAGTTCTTATAAGTGTCATAATTCGTTTACCCTAGATTTAGAAAAGTCATCACATGTATTGCTCTACAGTGTATTATTGAATATTAGGGTGTCTAGAACTGTATTTCTTGAAGTTATTTAGTGTACAAAATATTCTTGATGATTTTGCATGTTTTTCTCTACTAAACTTGTTCTTAGGAAATATCTATATATTTTACATTTTCTCTAGTCTGTTCATGCATCTGTCTATTCATCAGTCTATCAACTTATATTTAGCATCCTTGATAAGTTGAATCCGGGTTCGACTTGTACAGTACCTCCGCTAAGATGCTATTCTTTATAAATCTCGAATAAAAAATGTTGAAGAATGAAAAATTTTATTTATAAGTGCTTTGCAATTACACTCATACAACAAACGCTCGAATTTGTGTAGAAATATAGTGATCGAAATAAGAATAAAATCACTTATACATTTTTCTCGCTAAGACTTTGAACGTAGTAAAATCTAGATATTACACTCTCTATCTATACACGCACACTATCATTCAATGCCTTCTAATCATGCCATAACCATGCACTACAATGCACCATGAAATTGTTGAGTTTTGAACCCTATTTATAAATTGTGAAGGGTTGCGTCCATCCAAACGAAGAGTCGTGTCCATTGGCGAAGAGTTGCATCACTTCATTTTGATTAGATGCAAAGATTCATCCTCATCCATAATGGAAAGGCACCTTTTCATGATTGGTTAACACCCAAAAGGTATCTTTTCAGTTGGTAGTTGATGGCGGTTGATCGTTCTTATCTGGCGGTTGAAAGAAGAGAAGAGTTGACCAAAAACTATCAAGGTCGCGACAACGAATTTATATCGTGACCGTGAATACTTATTGGCATCTTTCTATTGTGAAGGTTAACAAACCGCGATCGCGATATATGTGTTACGATCATGACATGCCTTTTTCACATGATTCCTCTTTGCAATTTCTACAGATCTTTGACATCTTTGATCCTTTGCTAATTCCTTAAGTTCCACGCATCATTTTAATTCCAAGATTTACCTAGTTTTTGCATTTGCATAAAAAACAATTACATACCACGTGAAATCTTTTATATGAAGTATAAAATGAAATAAAACCATATGTTTAATGATTGAAAATGTCATGATAATAAGTATAATTATACACTTATCAAAGGGGTAGGATTTTTAGGAACCTCTGGGTTGGCTATTTAATCCAAGGATGGATCAGCCTGAGGTGGCCCATGCTGAGGAGCAAATTCCTCAACATGAGTGAACTTAGGGATGGGGATGCTGGCATCCTGAGGATCAAACTCCTCAGAGATTTGGATGAAGGGTTCTCCAGCATTCTCCTTGCTGGTTACCACCTACACATTTTTCTACGAGGCCTTGTGGTAGTAGAACGCTTTCGTTGAGCGCCCTTTTGATAAGTGTATAATTACACTTATTATCATTATAATATTACACACTAAACACTATATTTTAAGTCATTTTTATATTTCATGTGGTGTGTAGTTGTTTTTTATGCACATGCAGATACTAGGTAAATCTTGGGAGTAAAATGACCTAAAGTGGAATTCTTTGAAAAAAGAGTGAAAAAGGTGCAAAAAGATGTATGGAACTTAAAGATTTGGCTTAGGATCGAAGCTGTCGAAGATCGATAAAGTTACAAGGAGATTTCTGAAGAAAAACTCAATTCACAATCACGACAATCATTCAAGGTCGCGACTTGTATACTTCAAAAATAGAAGTTTGCCAATCAAAGATTCATGGTCGTAACTTATATATAGCGGTCGTGACTTGGATGGTTTTCTGGTTTTATCTTCTTAACTACCAATAGCCAGATAAGCATGATCAACCACCGTTAACTACCAACGATAAGACACCTATCAGAAGTTAACCAATCATGAAAAGGTGCGTATCCATTGTGGATTATATCAAAGTTTCTCAACCAATCACAATGAAGAGATGCAATCATTCACCAATGGACAAGACTCTTTGTTTGGATAGTCACAACCCTTCGAAGTCTATAAATAGGGCTCCAAGCCTCACTAATTTCGTGCAAAAGAAAGGGCTGAAAGATAGTGCATAGTGTATATATAGAGAATAAATATCTAGTTTCGCTACGTTCATAAGTGCTAGCAAGAAAATGTTTAAGTGATTCGAATCCTTGTTTCAATTACTAGATTTCTCTATATTCTCGAGCGATTGTTGTATAAGTGTACTTGCAAATCACTTATCAATAAAAGTTTTCGTTCCTCATTATTCATTTGTTCGATATTCATACAGAATAGTATCCTAGCGGAGGTTCTGTACGGGTCGAGACCGAATTCAAAGCAGACGTAGGAATTGCGGGAATTGATGACTCCCATTAAAGAGTGGATATGGTTTGATCAACTTTAGCTTTCACTTGCATACCTTACAACTTTGCTTTCCTTTCTACTTATACTTTCTATTTCGAAGTTTATGATATGTCTATGTGTCATAATGCGTATTTCGTGCTAAGTCTTTTATATTAATCAAGTTATATGCGTTGGAGTTAATTTTAAGAGTAGTTTCAAGGTTAACAATATCGTGTATAATCACTGGATCTGTGATATAACGCTGTTTAGTGAGCCAGCATTTTTAGAATGGTAACTTGCTAAATGTTGCTATGTGAGAGCGACCCGTACTAAGCATAGTATTGACGTTGTCCAGGTTTATATAATTGTCTTAATTCATTTACGCTAGGTTTAGAAAAGTTATTTCATGTGTTGCTCTGCGGCGAATCATTGAACATCTGAGTGTTTTGAACTGAGTTTGTTAGATTAGTTTAGTGAATCGCAACATCTTTGTTGAACTTGCAAATTTTCTCTTCTATACTTGTTCATGGGAAAAATCTATATACTTTGATTCTCTAGTCTTCCACATCTATATTTACTCATTTTTCATTCTAATCTTCCTATCCAAAACCTCTAATCTATTTTTATTTTATTTACTCTATTTTCCCTTGTTGATCCTTAGACTTGGTTCCTTCCCTGTGGGTTTGATATCTTTTAAAACTACATCGCAACTGTATACTTGCAATTATCATCATTTTTCTATTTGATAAGAGGTACTGACAACACCTGTATTTTACGTGAACAAGTTTTTGGCAATATTATTAAGGATAAGCCTTTCGAAACGAGGGTACCCAAATCTTGCAAACAAGTTATTAAACTTATCAGTAGAAAAGTGGCGAACACCTTTAATTTTTTAAAAACTCCTTGAATGTCCTCAGCAGCGTTGGAAATATCCTGGTCCTCTTCCTTAGATTTCTTGGCCTCTTCTTGGTCCTTAGTATTGTCTGAGAATACCATTTTGTGGTTCCTTTGGTGCAAAGACTCATTGGCCTCAACCTCTATCTCTTTCTCCTCAACTTGCTGCTCAACTTGCAGCTTAGCCTCCGCTTCCCTTTGAGTGCGGGTTTTGGCTTGCATCTTCCTCCACTGATGCTGAACAAGAGCTTCATTGGACTTGGCTGGGCTCTTCTCCTTTGCCTTAGAGGAAGTAGCCTTATGAGAGGAGGAGGAGGAGAAAGAGGTAGGGATCTTCTCCAATATGCTGGAAATGGGAACTTCATCAGAGTTAGCATCTTCTTCATAGTCAACCATGAACTGATTCTCGTCCTCCTTGCTAATTTCCACAGGCAATACTTTTGGTATGCACTTTTGCTTACGCTTTAGTTGTGCCTTGGTGTACCTAGCTTGAACCTGATTGTAAGTTAGTTTGCTGAAGTGAGACATTTCAAGTGTCCTTTTCACCGATAAAACTGAGTTACTAGACTCCCCCAGAAACTTGCCTACATCAACTTTCACTGCCCTCATTATCTCAGTTCTGAGGTACCCATAGTGATAGACGGTAGTAACTTTGGTCAAGTGATGAAGAATCATCACAGGCCAATTTAGTATCTTACCCTCTTCCATATGGTAAACCACAAAATGCTTGAAATAAGTGCAGTTAGTCAATGAGCTAGTTTTGTGTAGCAGCATCTTTACTACCAGCTCATGGCACATCCTTCTTGTCCATGACTTCCCGCTAGCAACAATCTCCCCTGATATGTAATTCGCTGGGAGTTCCCAATCTTCGGGAATCATGATGGTGTCTTCATTGCCAAATCTACGAAGTTGAGTACCTGAGTGAGGCATGTTGAGAATACTCGCAATTAGCCTGGAGCAAATAAGAGTGAAATTTCCCCCCCAAAATACATCGACAAGACATCATTACAACCCTCAATTATATACAAATGAGTGTAGAAGACCCTAATGAGTCCTGTGATAGCTGGACGTTCCATCTTTAGAAATGAAATAAGATGTTCTTGCTTGATTACCCGATGCATGGTCTTGTTCAGTTACAGCCCTTCATAGTTAACTTCATAGACTAGATTGAAATCCAAGTTGTCATCCCACTTGATTTTATCAAGATGAGTTCCCTCTTCTATCGTTATCTTCTCTGTCTTTCCTTGATTGTTCACCACAATCTTCATATGGATGGTAGTCTTTATTCCAAAGGTGGTTTTGGTTCTCGCCATTTTAGAGTTTGAAGAAAGGATTGAAAGTAGAGGAAATTAGGGTTTGAGTGCACTGAAGATGCAAATTTGTAGAAAGCAAGTAACCCATTTCCTTCAATTGTTCAACTTTTATAGATGATTTCAGCTCTCCTGGTATGTGTAACGATCTCAGCTTCGGATTGAAAATAAACACTATGATTGGCATCTAATGAATCGCCTCGGTAAAATGGCAAGTTTTAATGAAAAACGGTTCCACTTCAAGCATGCGAATTTTGAAAACGCAGAGGTTTGAATTTTAACCGTGAATGGTAACTCACGTCGTTTCTTTGAAAACTAGACAGTGTTATCCATGTGTCATCTCATGCTTGATTTCCAACACTTAGCCAAATTTATGAGATTTTCATACACCTTCTTTATCATGGATTTTTCATACCAATCAATTGCCTCAGTACACAAAATTGTTCCTTTGCCAATGGCTTGGTGAAGATATCATCACGCAGTTCCTCTGATGGAACATATTCCATCTTGACATCTCCTCGTAACACATGATCTCTAATGAAGTGATGCATGATATGGACATACTTCATTCTCCCATGCTGAAATGGATTCTTGGATAAGTCAATTGCACTCTTGTTATCACGCATAACTTCGAGATAACTAGACTTGATTCCATAATCTTCTAGTTGCTGCTTTATCTAAAGCAATTGTGCTATGCAATTTCCGGTAACCATTAACTCAGCTTCAGCTGTACTCAGCATAATGGAAGTTTGCTTCTTACTGTACCATGAGATAAGACACTCTCCAAGGAAATGACATCCTCCTGTTGTACTCTTCCTGTCGAGTTTGTCTCTTCCATAATCAGCATCTGTGAATCCTCTAGGAGTGAAATCTGAATTACTAGGATACCACAAACCTGCTTCAATTAAGCTTTGCAAGTACCTGAGAATCCTCTTCACAATTGCCAGATGAGATTCTCTAAGATCAGCTTGATAATGAGCATAGTAGCACACAGCATACTGTATGTCTAGCCTACTAGCAGTGAGATAAAGGAGAGAACCGATAATTCCTCTGTAGAATTTGCTATCTACTGGTTTACCAACATCATCTTTACTCAAGATAGTATATGTGGCCATAGGAGTTGGACATTGGCTTTGAATGTTCCTTGTCAAATTTCTTCAGGACTGATCTTGCATACTTGGATTGGCTTATGAAAATTCCATCCTTAGTTTGCTTAATTTGAAGACCAAGAAAGAAATTAAGCTCTCCCATCATAAACAACTCGAACTCGCTCTTCATCTAGTTGCTGAATTCTTTGCGTAGCTTCTCATCAGTTGCTCCAAATATGATATCATCAACGTATATTTGGACTAGCAACACATCTTCTTTCCTTCGCTTGATAAATAGAGTTGTATCTGTTTTCCCTCTTTCATAGCCTTTGCTTATCAAGAAATTGTTCAGCCTCTCATACCAAGCTCTTGGAGCCTACTTCAATCCATAAAGAGATTTCTTTAGTTCGAAAACATGCTCAGGATTCTTCGCATCTTCAAAGCCTGGAGGCTGGCGAACATACACTTCTTCTTGAATGAATCCATTCAGGAGAGCTCTTTTGACATCTATTTGAAATAATTTGAAGTTCATATGTGATGCAAAAGCACAAAGGATTCGAATGGCTTCGAGCCGGGCTATTGGAGCATAAGTTTAATCATAATCAATTCTTTCTTGCTGATTATAGCCTTGAGCAACAAGCTTGGCCTAATTCCTGACAAAAATGCCATCTTCATCAAGCTTGTTCTTGAAAACCCATTTGGTGCCGATAATTGATCTTCCTTTAGGCTTAGGAACTAGATCCCAAACATTATTATGCTTGAACCGATCCAATTCCTTTTGCATTGCGATCATCTAACAATCATCGCCTTCTGCATCTTCAAACTTCTTGGGTTCGATCAAAGAAATAAAGGCTGGATGACTCATCATCCGATTGAGTTGACCTCGCGTCATCATAAGATTATGAACATCATCAACTAAACTATCTAACTGATGGTTGCGATGAACTCTAATCTCTCTTGGAAGACTCATATCAACTACTGGAGGATCGACAATTGGGTGCTGAAGTGGAGGTTGATCTTCGCCATCGTTGAAGTTGATAGAAAGATCATCATCGTCATCTTTGGCTTCCTTAGCTGGGGGATTCTGTGCTGAGTTGGAAGCACAGCTTGTGGTATACTGAGTTGATTTTAAAACTGAGGGACTCCTTCATCTTCATCAGATGAATGTCTTTCGGCAATGTTAGTTTTATCGAAATCTACATGCATAGACTCCTCTAATAGGCCGGTGCGTTTGACATATATTCTATATACCCTACTGTTAGTTGAGTAACCCAAAAAGATACCTTCATCAGACCTAAGATCAAACTTTCCTAGTTTCTCTTTGGTGTTAAGACTATAGCACTTATAACCAAAAGATCTGAGATGACCAATCTTAGGCTCACGCCCTCGCCAAAGCTCATAGCGTTTTTTCTCAAGAATTGAGCAAATTAAAACCCAATTCAAGATATAACAGGCTATGTTAACAACTTCTCCCCAAAATTATTTTGGTAGATTGTTATCCCTCAGCATGGATCAAACCATCTCAACTATAGTCCTATTCTTCCTTTTTACAACCCCATTTTGTTGAGGCGTATAAGGAGAAGAGAAGTTGTGGTCAATGCCATGCACTGAATAGAATTCTTCAAAATGTAAATTCTTGAATTCACATCCATGCTCACTTCAGATTCTACAGATTTTATCCCCTATTTCATTCATTATCCGATTACTAAGCTTGATACAAAATTCATAAGTATCATATTTGCTATTCTGCAAGACTACCCATGTGAATCTCATGCAGTCATCTACTACCACCAGAGTGAACCTCTTACCACCCAAGCTCATTGGCTGAACTGGGCCAAAAAGATCCAGGTGAAGTAACTCCAACGGTCGCTTAGTTACTAACTGATTTACTGATCTAAATGATATCTTAACTTACTTACCAAGCTGACAAGCAGAGCAGAGTTTATCCTTTTAAAAGCTGATATTGGGTAACCCCACAACTAATT
>CATIWQ010056573.1:0-16552 GCA_949673415.1 Euphorbia schlechtendalii | reverse complement strand
AGCAGTTTTTGGAACGTCCTGCTCTGAAATTTTAAGTTGATGATATCCTGACCTCAAATCAATCTTTGAAAATATTTGTGCTCCTTGTAGTTGATCGAATAAATCATCAATACGAGGTAAAGGATATTTGTTTTTCACTGCGACTCTATTCAACTGCTTGTAATCAATGCAAAGCCGCATCGTACCATCCTTCTTCTTAACAAATAATACCGGAGCACCCCAAGGAGACACACTAGGTCTGATAAACCCCTTATCAAGCAATTCTTGCAACTGTGTTTTTAACTCTTTCAATTCCACCGGAGCTATTCTATATGGTGAAACAGAAATAGGCCCAGTCCTTGGAATTAAATCAATCATAAATTATGTTTCCCCATCAGGTGGTAATCCTGCAAAATCTATCGAAAATACATCTGGAAATTCTCTAACCACAAGAATATCCTCAAGTGACACAACTGATGCCTTAGTATCAACAACATGAGCTAAATAGGCCTCACATCCATTCTTTATCAAACGAAGAGCACTAATTGCAGAAATTAAACAAGTAGGCACTATCTGGCGTTCACCTCAAAAAACAACTTTCGGTTAACCTAGTGATTCTAAAATAACTTCTTTGGTAAAACAATTAACAATCGCATGATGTTTCATCAACCAATCCATACCAAAAATCACATCAAATTCTCTAATATTCATTCTAATCAAATCTGCACTTAACACTACTTTATCG
Source organism: Euphorbia schlechtendalii (assembly GCA_949673415.1). Taxonomy (NCBI): domain Eukaryota; kingdom Viridiplantae; phylum Streptophyta; class Magnoliopsida; order Malpighiales; family Euphorbiaceae; genus Euphorbia; species Euphorbia schlechtendalii. Next base: position 15,828 of record CATIWQ010056573.1, on the reverse strand, counting down.
ATTTGAATTGAACAATTTCGATACACCTGATTCACAACAACTAAATCGCCCAGTGGAGTTCCCACACTAAGATCAAATCCTAAAGGTTCACAACTCATATGCAATCGTGATGTCAAGCTTGATGATATGAATGAATGAGTGGATCTAGGATCAATTAATGCAAAAACATCTATGTCACAAATAGAAATCATACTAGTAACAACTTCTGGTGCATCAATCGCTTCTTGACGAGTCATAGCAAACACCCGAGCCTGTGTTGGAGGCCTAAAACTTTGAGCCTCAGATCTTTCAACATTACTTACAGTTGCTCCTCTACCCCTGGCTCTTCCTGTTACCCCACCAGCTCCACTGACTATGGTATTTTGAATTGTATTCTCTGAATGAGTTCTTTCAGATACTCCTCGCCTAGGATAGTCACGTATTAAATGTTTAAAAGAACCACATAAGAAACACGCTCCAGTCAATCTCCTACATTCTCCTTCATGGAATTTCCCACACTGAGTACATGGAGGTTTTGGTCCAAAACTTTATCCCTGACTTTGTCTCGAATAAGTTTGAGTATTGGTTCTACCTCCTCTATTCTCAGAATATCCTCCTCTGATTGAAAACTATGATGGAGAAGAATATGTTTGACATTTGGCAGACTTTTTGCTTTGATCATCTTCGAAATTACTCTGACTTATCCTAGCTTTGTAATCAGCATTTTCTTTTTCTAATCTTTCAGCTCTTATTGCAGCATTTTTCAATTTCAAATAACTACCAATTTCTGATTGAGCTATTTTGTTTTGAATTTCATATCTGAGCCCCTCCTCAAACTTCTTGCATTTATCTTTTTCAATCGCAACTAAAGATGGTAAATAGCTGGATAACTGATTAAATTTCACCTTGTACTCAGCCAATGACATCCTGCACTGTTTCAAATTCAAAAATTGCCTTCTTTTATCATCAATATACACATCTGGTATGTAGTTTTCTCTGAATTCTCGAACAAAATCATCCCAGGTCAAAACAGGAGGCTGAACTTTACTTCTTGGAACCGTCTCCCACTAGTCATAAGCATCATTTTGAAGCAAGAACACTGCATAATCGAATTTCTCTTCGGGAGTACAATGCATCATGTTAAAAATTCATTCCAACCTTTTTAACCATCTTTCTGCTATAGTTGGATCTGTAGTTCCACTAAACTCTTCTACACCATTTTTCTTCAATTTATCAAACCTAGGTTCCCTTTGAGCATATGGTGGAGGTTCTGGTATCCTAGAAACCTCATGACGTACACTCGATGCACGCGAATGCAAAGGTGATCCTATAGGTTGCGTTCTGGCTTATTCCTCTCTCCTCGAGTTAACATTTTCATCAGCCCTATATAGAGGTGATAAAATGTTAAATATTAACATGTGCTAACTTTCTATATGTATGCATATGATGACCCTATGATCATACCCCGCTCTAATACCAATTGAAATAACCCTTACCCTATATTGTATACTGTAAAAAACAGAATACTAATCATAGTGATAAATTTTTTATTTAAACTTATATTAACAAAAGTTATCATACACATATTTATTTCATACTAATACTTATGATCGTTCATCTATATAACAATAAAACATATCATTATATAATTCCCTTTGATACTTAATTTTTAACGTAATCCAAAACATATATATATACTAAGTCTCACATCCCGACATTTATCACATCTATATGCTTATATTGGCAGGGAGAGAGAGATTGAAATGGAACACAGCCAGCCAACCTTTCGTCCATGATGTCTACAAGTAGTGAGCTTCTAGTACAAACTTTATCTACAGCTTCAACACACAGAAAAATATATAGCGATTTTAATGAGTCGCAAACTCAGTGAATATAAACACTCAATGAACTGACAATTGCACAAATTCATACAGTTACATATTTACACATTCAATGAATATTCAAACTTGTATACTAAATCATGAGTCATTTATTATTTTTTGTGACATTACCAGCCAAACTATTACCTCGGGATACATGTAACATATAACAGATATCAAATGTTTCGCTGGCCAACCTTAAACAGCACATGACTTGTCGGTTCATGTGAAACAGAACATGACCTTTCGGTTCATGTAAAATAGAACATGTATTGCAATATTTTGGAAGGTATTTCATAACTTTTCCTTTTTCATTTCCTTCAATCATTGTGCAAGTACATATATCATATTGAATCATTTATCAATTTCATGAAGTATAGAACTCATTCCATTTCATCAAAATAATTCACCAACACATATACACATACAAATTCACAATTCCCAATAAATCAATTTCATATCACACATATCACTTATTCAAATGATTATCACATTCAAATATCACATTTTATCAAGTCATAGCAATTTTAAAATCACACATCAATACACAATGAACACATTTCAATTGCAAACACATTGTCAAGTTCATATTATATTTATACACCCAAATCAAGCAAGCTAATTCCCTCGGAAGCGACTTGAACCTTCCTCTGGTGCACTTTCAATATTCTGAGCTCCTATAAACATATACAAACTTATATCATATTCTTATACCATAGATAGTTTCTTTTTTTTTCTTAATAATTATTCTACAATTAGAACTTTATACTCTCATGACCTTACTAACTTCTAAAATCCATATCTTTCGAAATACTGATCCAAATACTCTAATTTCAGTTTCATTTAACTCTTAACTCATAATTATATAACATATAAAAATTTTAGAAGTTTTTAACTTATGTACGATTTATGGTGAATTTTTACTTTCACACTCTAATTCAAAGTTTCTTGCAGAAATCAGCACTAATCCTATCAAGACCTTACCTTACTTAAAAATTCATAACTTTCAAAATACTAAACTGAATGACCTAAAACCAAAGCCATCCGCTTTCTAAGACACATAGGTATAACATAATAAAATCTTAGAATCATCCAATTAATATAATGATTTCGGTGAATCAATCTTTCACACCCTGCATCTGTCCCCTTGTACCTGAGCAACTCTTAGTAAAACAACCATAACCTTTTTTACAAAGCTTAGATTGAACTCAATCTTCTTTTCAAATAATTTAGACAGGTGAGGGTACAACATATCAAAAATTCAGAATTTTACAACTAGTATAAAAGCCGCATCATCAATTTGAATTTTAATCTACTTCTGTGACTATTCTGTTCTGGACAGTCTGAATTAAATAAATCATAGAAAATAATCCACTTATTGGAAAATCCCCAAAATTTACAAGACGAACCCTAACATACTGAGCTACAACTCTTATTTGTATCATAACTCCGATTTCTATCTCTAACCTTACGAAAATCACCTTGCAAAACCAAAAACATACTTGATTCTCTCTTCTTCCTCTTCTTCTTCTTCCTCTCTTCTCTTCCCTAAGGCTACATTTTTCTCTTCTTTTACTGAACATAATCTCTCCTTATCTCTTCTTATCAGGTTTTTAAAAAAAATATCTAAGTAGGAAAAGACTATTTTACCCTCCTTTATTATTATTAATTATAAATACAATACTTATAACTATTCTATACTATACTCATACTTATTCCATACTAATTCTAATAAATAACAATCCCAAATGATACTAAAATATTTCAATGATCTATAATTATTTTTCCTCTAAATAACATCTCGAAACTATCTCTTTACATATTCAATTTCGTATTTTACATAACTGAAACTAATGTTTAAAATAATATATGATATAATTATACCATATAATAAAATTCATGACATATAACATATGTATCAAAATGCAAATATGATGTTATGAAATGGGATGTTACAGCTGTTTAATTAGATGAATCAGTAAAATAGGATTTCCCAAAATAGTTGTACTCATTTTAAACATATGAAAAGGACAAATGTGATAATTTCTCAAGTGCATAAAAAACAAATGACAAATACATCAACACCCGTTCAACTTAGCAACAAAAGCTTGATGTCACCCTTAACTTTCAAAAGTTTTATCCAACCATCTAAACTTGGCAAAAATGTATCAGTTTGCCCTTCAATGTCATATGTCAACTTCTTATAAGAGAAAAAAAAGAATTACATCTTTGAAAAGTCAAACCAACCAGATTTGACACATGGCATTGAGGGAGCTAAGTGGTTCAATTTTACCAAGTTGAGGGGTTGATTGGACTTTTGAAAGTTAAGAGTGATGTCAAGCTTTTGTGGCAATGTTGAGGAGGGTGTTGATGCATTTGGTCAAAAATAAATTTAGGGTTATGGATGAAAGAAAAAGAACCCTTTGTTCATCAGCCTAAAAGAAAATTAAACCTTTTAAAGAGTGTTGCGCCCAAATGGTACTAAGGGGTGTTAACGAGTTGAATCCTTTTTAACTAGGTGGAGAAGCCTTTACAGTGGGTATTACAACAATTACTTTCAAGCTAACCCTTAAGTGAGACTAGAGTACCCTTCTCTATCGCACTATCACTTAAAGTATTTCTAAAGATGAATTTAGAGGGACACTTTCTAATTGCATTGGCACTCCTTACAGAATTAATTTGATATATCTATTATAATGATCTTTTGAGTAAGCTTAGCTTGGAATAGAAAATTGAGTTGATTTGTTATTGCTTTGCTTGAGAGTAATTTCTATTTGCTCGAATGTGAGTTAAAGCTTAGGAAATTCCAAGTGTATTCACCAAATTTGAATTAATATCTTCAAGTTCCTTATATAATCAGAGAGTTAAAGTAGTCGTTGCGAACATATTTTTTCTCATTTAATCTCCAATTTATCTTTTCCCCAAGTCTTCAAAATTCTTCCCGTTTGAGACACTTATGAATCCATTATGAGAGAGATTTAAATCCATTGTTGTTCAAGATTAAGCCATTGAATCAATAAGATTATAACATTGATTAAAATATTACCACTCTTCATTCATGATTCTATTCTTTGTCAAGTGATTTTTGGTGCGAGATGCGACGTGGATTCTTTAAATTAGCTTGGAAACTTGATGTAGCAGGTTGGCGAGACTAATTCTACAATGCAGTGAGGCAGTTTGAATTTAGTTAGACTATAGTGTGTTGGTCCTAAACGGCTTAATGTAAATAGTAGAGGGGGTTAATGCGTTTCTTGGTTCATTTTTTGTTTTATAAAAAATCTTTACCAAGTTTAGTTTTTAGATGCGTGCTGAGTGAAAACTTAGCTGTGCTAGATCTAAAAACTATAAACTGCTCAGCTTTGCTGGCACAATTTATCTTCAATCACAGTTGAGTACTTTACTCAGCTCTGATTGGTTTTTCAAGCAATACTTGTAATATAGAGAGGATGATGAATGAGATATGCACAACAAAGACGAGCAAATAAGGATTAAAACCTAAGACCTTTCTTTTTAACTACCTCTCAAACACAATTTAAGTACCCTTCCTAAACTGTCACTCAGATTTCTCAAAGAAAATGCGAACAGAGGATTTCAACTTATAAAATGTTGAATCCTTTACAATGTTAAATCTTAAGTGCTATCTCTGTATTACAAACATATTAGACAATTTGTGTTTTCTTGATTGCTTGATTTGGAATTTCTGTAAGCTGTGTGATTAAATAGAGTTTCAGCTTTTTAAGAAATTCGAGGTGATTCACCAAGTTTGAACGTCTACTCCAGTCTTCTATTTATAGTTGAAGGTTTTGGAAGAAGCCGTTACAAACTTCTAGTCCTGACAGTTCTTCAATATCTCTTCTCTTCAAATCTTTTGAATTTACTAGTTTAAAACAAATTCTAGGACATTTAAAGATAGAGATTTCGAACACTGAAGTGAGAGATTGATCTGTTAATCTTGATGCATCAAAAACCCATTTTCTTTAAGTAATCTGATCAGATAGAGAGGCGTGTGAGATGAAACATGGAATTCTACAATTTGTTGACTTGCTGACATTGCAGAGGTGTGCGGGGACACTAAGAAACGATACATATAAGAAGATTCCTTTTTTCTTGGATTTTAGTGAGGATTCTCCAACATTCCTTATTGACACCTTTTGTTTGTGAGGACCATTTGAATATCTTCTTTAATTTCAATGCCTTTTCTCCTGAAAAGCATCAAAGGAATATTTAGTTCCTCACAGAAACTGTTAAACTCATATGTGTCATTAATATAATTAAGTGTCACTAACACAACTTTTGTAACTAAAAGATAACTCAGCTTCGCTAAGTCTATATCTAGTAAACTATATGTTATACTAAGCATATCTCAGCTTTTCTTACTCTTAACCATAACTTAATTAATATCTTGGTAAACTGATGGAAATCCTCAAGTAAACCTTATTAATTAATAGTCTAATTAATACTAAACTAATTTCACTATCCTAGTCAGTTTGCTATTTCTAAAACATTTTAAGTACCATGAGGTACTATTAACTTGGGTTCAACATAGTTTTGACATTCCAACAAAAGTATTATTGCCTTTTAGTTTTGGACCACATATGATGGCATTACCTTTTTTTCAATGCTAGATCATCTTAGTAACCTGAAACGCATCAACTAGGAATATTTTATTCTAAGAAACAAATGTTAATAGCAAACAGTGTTATAAGAGAGTAACTTTAACTACTCAACATGAAAGTATATAAGTTAGGTGTTGAGTTATTTCTATTTTTACCATGCTGAGTAATAATGCTCAACAACCTATGTTAGTGATTCTAACCGAGTCTTCTTAGGTCAGCAAGATTAGAGTAGCTAAACTTAACTAAGCCAAATTAACTCTAATTAAATACTAACTACAATATTGAATTATAATTTATTGTCCTTCATGTTTTACATCGTGAAAAACTTTAACTCAAGAATGTTGAGCAATCTTTAAGTTGAATTCAACACTTTCAACCAATGATTTCGCAAATCCATAACCATAAGAAATCTTACTTGCACCATAACATCAAATCAACTAGTATTGTAGATCTAAAACTATCGATAGATTTGAATGTCTACTGTTAAAGATCATTAATTATCTTATCTAAAGACGGATGAAATTCAATCCAACTGTAAAACTATGAAGATTGAATTATGTAGCAACGAATCCATGTTTGAAGAAGATGATCGTGTATTGGTCTATAAAAAAGTAGCATATGCTGATTATTCTCACAAAAAGATAAAGAAAAAGAAATATAATAAAACAAAGTGTAGGAGGGAGAAAAAACCTTGTTAAACTCTTTCTCCCTTCTCAAATACACTTACAAGAGAAGAAGATTAAGGGCCTATTTAATGGTAGAAAACAATTTTCATTTTCATTTTTAAGTTTTTTTTTCATTTCCTAGTTTTCCATTTTTCCATTTTCCATTTGGAAAATTGAAAAACGGAAAACATGTTCATTTTGTCAAGTTTTTCAATTCTAATTTTCTACTTTCTCAAATAATAATTAATATTTTTATATTTATTTATTAAAACCCTTATCTGGGCATGAGATTTTGTACCAGCTCGGGCATTCAATGATGATGGTTTTTCGAGATTTTATCCTAGAATATCACAATTTTTGAGTATCCTGATGCATCCGAATGGGAATCCTCCTCGTCTCTAAATTCAAAAGGACGTCTATAATAAAATTATTTTTATTCTTTTAATTCAAAAATTAATTAAAATTTTAAAAATATGAAAATACATAAAAAAATTTCAGAAACAAAAACCAGAGGGAGACTGAATCCCAGGTCCGAGGCAGGCCTCGCCGAGAAACGGGCTTTAGCGAGGCAGCCTCGCTAAACAAGGGGCCTTCCCGAACTTTTTTCCGGCGAGCCCTTCGCCGGAAAAACTTACATTTTTTGGATTTTCAGGATTTCTCCTATAAATAGTCGGGTCTTTTTTCGATAAGAAGGCCCCGAAAAATTGACAGATTAAAATATAGCTTTTAGAACTACTTCCAAGAACTAAGACGAATATTTTTGGACTTGCACAACATTTTTTTTTACCTAAACTAAAGGACAAGGAGGATTTTCAACGGCCGATCGGATATCTTCGAAGTGGATTCATTCCGTAAGGGTAAGCCTCTGAGTTCCTAGAACTGCAATTTCCGTGCTTTCGGTGTTCTTCTTCTTCTTCTTCTTCTTCTTCTTCTTCTTCTTCTTCTTCTGATTTCACTTCTGAACCTAGGATTTTCATCTTTTTCATTTTTTATTTTATGCAAATGTTGTAATTCTTCTTCATCTATTTTTCTTTATCAAAAGGAGATGTATGTTATAACACCCCTATGAAGGGAATAAAACATATTCCTGGATAACAGCCCTCATCAATTTACCATGCGAGCAATTTCATTAATTAAAATGAGCAACCAACGTGCTAATAAAATGAATTGTTTTATTTAAATAACAAACACATTATCGTGATTGATTTTTTTAGGCCACACGGGCCTCGCTAAATTCAAAATCGAACATATATGTGATATCCCCTGTACTAACCTTTGTGGATGCAGGTAGATTAGGATTAGATGTATGTTTAGGATTTTAATTTTCCTTCAGGTATCTCAATTTCATTTTTTAGGAAATGTAATTAGTAAGTTAGTGGGCAGTTGCATCCCTCGATTTTTGAAGTCTTGTAATCTTTATTTTTTTTCGCATTTATTTTCCGCATTTACTTACTGCTTTGTGGATGGTTTATTATTTTTGTCATACGTGAATCATGCAGTTAAAATCAAAAACGACCTAAGCGCGAATGTGCATAATTAAGAGAATACGGTTTTCTGTAGATGTAATATAATGTGATCCAATGAGAAATAAACAACTTATCACGAACTCGAATCTCTGTGTCTTGGTGAGCAGTCCCCCAGATTAAGCCTCACAGGACTCTAATTCTTGGAAAGAGCTAATCTAGGTGGCGATTCCACACTAAGAGACGGTGGATTCGGGTCCGAACCAATCTAAAACGTTTTTCGCCTTCTCTTTCAACCTTTTTACTGGGTCCCCGACCCGGTGCACTCTTTTTTCAAACACCCCGATGGACCACACCTATGAAATCGCGCGCTCTCGGCCCACCACTCTGTGTCGCCCGCTCACAATGGCGACTCCGCTAGGGGATTTCTAAAAACTTGTTTTTTTCAAAGGTTTTGGATAAGTGCCGAAAATTATTGATCACATTATTCTGTTTTCTCTTAATTTTGACATATTCATAATAACACATTGCAGTAGAAGGGATTAGCCCATAAGTCTAAGGTACCCTTATTACCGTGAAGCTTTCTTTTGTACTAATCTGCCTCTCTGAGAAAAGATAGTACTTGAGTGAGTGGAGCACTTGTTGCCATATCGCATGTACCTCCCTCGTTAGAACCTATTTTGGGAGAGGCTTGGAGTGTATTTTAGTGCAACAAGAACCTTCCACATCAGTAACCCATTTATAACCCCTTATGTAAAAAAGTCATAGGCATTTTCCTTAGGGTGTTACCCAAACACGGGATCATGCATTATATTTTCCTGTAGGTGCCCTCCTTAGTAGCCTCGTGGTACTAAGATGAACCAAACTTAGGATAGAGACTAGCCAAAAACCGTATGCGCGGGAGTTGTATGGTTGGAAGAAAGATATTGTGTGCTATGTGCTAAGTGTTTACCGCTCTCCAATTCATCATGCATTGTACAAATGTGCCATGCTAACCATGAATCTTAGTGCAGACACTTAAAGACACACACACTCATATTAAATATGATCTGATGTCATTCATGCTTAAGACTTAGTTGACACTTGAGATCGTGTCATCTTAGGATAACATGAAACCAACTAGAATCATGTAAGCATCATTCAACCCAAGTTTTAGCGTGATGTCCACATGATGTCCGACTCTTAAGACAAACCTACCCAAATCCTTATACGATGCCCACTTGGCATCCAACTTATAAGCCTTGCTAGGGTGATTGTACACACCAAAAGCCTACACGGGGAAAACATGAACACAAAGGATATCCCAGTTGATGTCTTCACCTAGGTAAAACTTACCCCTGAAACCCTACTCTTCACCCAAAATACTCACGCATCACTACATACCTTTTGTGATGATGTCCACTGACATCCAAGACCTTGCCCCAATGGGGTAAAAGAACAAAAACATTCATCTATATGCTGCATATGGTAGTTATTTCCATAGATTTTTGGATCACTTTTCATTAGGGTATGTCACACAGGTCACCCGAACACCAAGAGAACTAAATTTAGCTCTCGAACCTTTGACTTATCACCACACAGGTAATTAGGTCACTTCATTTCACATTGTCCCTAGGATAGAGTTTGAATCTCAAAACTAATGGACCTTCATTTATCGCATGAACTAACAATTCTGCTCTTTTCGTGAGTGATTTCTATCTCGCATCATGGCATGCTAACCTTTTTTTGCAGCCATAACATTAAACATCTCACGCATCAATCATGCATCATGATTTTACGTGCTTTCCCTAACAATCTCCGTGTGTATTTCAGCCAGGAAAAAACCGGTTTACCAGAAGGCTTGGAATAGGGCTTCTCGCTGGTTAATCCGCATCTCCCCAACCATGGCTCACCAAGAAGGAGTTCCATACACCGACTCTAGCTCGGATTCAGAACAAAATACTCCGTGTAGCTTCCATAACATGGCTCAGCAACAAGAAGAGAATATGACCAATGATCAGGCTCTTGAGGCAGGTCAGAACCCACAAGCCAACCAATCATCGGTGAGTGCCGAGATCACTACTGCAATGAATGCCTTCACCAATAGTGATTAGTTTTTATCAATCCTCAACCGTCACACTAGAACAGGGCAGTCCGAGTAGAGGGCAAATGATGTAGTGCAAAATATCGGTGGCACAATCCTACCGAGGGGACCATCATCTTCCATTGCTGTATTTCCAAGTTCTGCAACAGTCGCCCCTAACTTCTATCAGTTCAGTTCTGGGCAGGGCCAGCCACAGATAGTGTATGAGTCACAAGTGGGTGGCCAGTTCATCCTGGGGCAGCTGGGGCATGCTTCATTCGCACCAAGGGCGGTAGGACCTTCAGAAATCAAGCCCTCTTCTATTACATTCCCTTTATTCAAGGGGTGGCTCAGCCTATAATGCCCAGTTAGGGCGGACCTTCTCAGATTTTTCAGGGTCAATGGCAGTACTACCCGAGTTCGCAGTATGGGGGCTTCTCGGAGACCCCAAACAATATCCTTCAACAGCTTGGAATGGATAAACTCTGGAGATAGTTCTTAGCCACTCATGTGTAGGGGCAGAGGGGTGCGATCCCAGTGCAGCCCATAGTTGGGGATGAGGATACTTTGCCGCTGACCTTTGCTAAGCCCCAGTTTAAAAAGTACGCGGGTAATACGGATCCATGAGCGGATATAGTGCATTATCAGAACGTGATGAGGACTTTAAGGATCAGTGACCGTATGGTGGCCAAATTGTTCATCGTCAGGTTGGGAAGCCCCGTAAATGAACGGTACAGTCATTTATCGATATACAAAGCCTACGACTGGGGACGTCTATCCCAGGAAATGGTGGACCACTATGGGTTCAATACTCTGATAATCACAACTATGCAGAATCTAGAGGCAGTGAAGCAAAAACCGGGGGAGAGTTTCAAGCCCTATTTTGAGAGATGGATGGCTACACAAGTACACTTACAATCTCGCTTATTTTTATCAAAAATGATCGTAAAGCTCTTAGATGGTGCACTGCCATCTTACCGGAAGAGGATAGGGTCTGAGATTTTCCATAGTTATCAAGAAGTTTTTGTGCGAGCTGAGAAGATAGAGCGCTATGATGCCATGGAGGCAGAAACGGGGTAACAGGTTGCTAAACCCTATTACAGGAAGAATGATTCCAACCCGGTGTAGGTGAAGGCGAAGCAACCGGTGGTATAATTGGTGAATGGAGAGAGGGTAGTCGCTGTTAGGTTGCCAAAGGAAGAATATCATGGCATCTCGTCATACACCGCTAATTTGGGATTCTTGTTCACCAAGCTACGTGAACTTAATCAATTGGAAAGCTTGAAGAAGCATGTCCCTCCCAAGCAGGAAGAGAAGAATAATTACTACCATTATCATGTGGTCGTAGGACATCGTACAAATAACTACAAGGAGCTGCTGAAAGCTATTCAGAAACTAGTGGCTGACAAGGTCATCCACGAGCTTGCACTGAAGCCAAGCACGAAGAATAACCCTTTACCAAATTTTGAGGCAAGGGTAGGAATGATTAACTCCAGGCTAGAAGATAGGAAGGTCTTGAGCTGCCTGTTTGAAGGGCTTGGAGAATTTGTGATGATGGTTGGGTCGGGAAGCAACCCTAGTCAGGTTTTGAAGATGCTGGAGGAAGAGTCGAACCACCGAGGGTGTGGGGGTAAGATTAAAGTTGTTGAGATCAACCTTGCTAGGATGCTGGTTTTTACCGGCCAGAAACCTACGACGCTTCGCGTAGGGAGAGAACAGTCAAGAGAAGCATCGACTGGAAAAGGAGAGGAGTATGTGATGGCGATTGAGTCGAGGATGGACTCAGATGATGTAATGGAGATGCTTGAATATGAGTCAAGCAATCGAGTGATTAGAGAATGGGAAGAAGTCCAGAGGGCTAGTTTTAGCTTAGCCGGTATGTCGGTTTTTAATAGGAATGACACATCATCTTCCCACTTATCCAAGTTTTATATCTTGTGTCGAGCACAGGGCCTTTCTCAAAATATGATAGCTACACTGTTTCCGTGCTCACTAGCAGGAGTAGTAAGTTAGTGGCACGAAATGCAATCGGTTGAGACCAAGAGCAATTGGAACTACATCTCTGCAAAGTTCCAGAAGGAGTTCGCATTTTTACAACCTCCGAAACAAACCATGCGAGATCTGCTCACTTGTGTACAGATGGAAGGAGAATCTCTCACTGTCTAAGTTAAGCGGTGGATGTTTATCTATCTAGTGTTGTCGCCAAGGCCATCTGAGCCTTCTGTAGTATAATTGATAATAGGTGGATCCCGGGATTGGTATCACTATCATTTGTCAAGACTGGCAGTCCCAGATTTTAATGAGTTATCTTTTCACGCTCATCATCTCGACAGGGAGATAATAACCAGACACTGTAATGTCCACGTAGTAGGATCAGGGATACCCACTGATTCTGTGCTAGCGATGCTATCTTGGCCTAACCCGGTGGTGAATGTAGTGGCTGATGAAGATGAAGGCACTAATGATGATCCTTTAGCAAAGTGTTCTCAACAAGGGAGGTGAACCATGGAGGGAAGCAATGAAGGTGGAATCTGGGAAAGCACCAACAAGGGTGCCCATTGATCTCGATGCATATGTCTCTAAGTCGAGAAGGAAAAGGAAACCCGAAGAAGGAACCTTGGCTGAGGGAGAGATCATTTCTGGTGGGAAGAAGCCTATAATTTTGGATTCTTACAAGTTGAAGGGGTGACGTGGCCAAGCGGAGGATGGATAAGACCAGTACCCTTGGGTCAATTCTAGGGAAACAAGAGTGATGGATAATGGAGTACTAAGGGTTACTCAGAGTGGTGGAGTTTTCAGAAGGGATGAGACTGTACAGCTCAATGACTCTAGGTCGGAGGAAATAGTAAGGGAATAGCCCAAGCCACCTCTACCCCTAAACGTGGATGAAGACATGCTAGATATAGACCCTTTGGTAAATCAGTTAAAGGGAACTCAGGCCAAATACAGCATCTGGAGGTTGCTTGAGACGTCACAAAAGAATAGGATGGGTTTAGTCAAGAGGTTGATGGAAATGCCTGCCACGCCTATAACCTCAGTAATCGAGATGTGCGCTGCCATCGGGGAAGGAATTGCTCCCCCTCAAATGCTTACCATAACTTTTGATCAATCGGAGCTACCGCAGGAACTGGGATTGCATAATCGGGCCTTATTTATCAAGGTTCGAATTTTCGATCACGAGATACCATGTGTGATGGTAGATGATAGCTCAGCTCTCAATCTCTGTCCTCTTAAAGTCCTACCTCAACTAGGGCTAAGGGAGGATATGCTTGCCAAATCTGACACGGTTATTCGAGCCTACGATGATTCAAAAAGGGGTGTAGTAAGCAGCTTTGAAGCAGAGGTCACCGTTGGAGGAGTGACCTCCAATGTAAAGTTCACTGTGCTCGATATTCCAGTAACTTATTCGTTGCTTCTAGGTATGCCATGGATCCATGCAATAGGGGCAGTCCCTTCTACTTTGCACCAAAAGATAAAGCTTATTCATAAAGGGAGGCCGGTGACGATCAAGGCTGATGAGGAATCAATGATGACGGCTGTCGCATTTGAGGAGAGAACAATGCAAGGGTTGAGGGTGGTAATGGCTATAGAAGAAACGAAGAACGGGCACAAAACTCTGAAGGGATATCGTTTCTTCCCTGTAAGCCTGAGAACTCAAATGAAGAAGTAGGGTTTTATCCCTGGAAAAGGCTTGGAAAATATCATCAGGGGATTGTCAGGGCCATCGACCCTATTCTTGTCACACCTGGATTAGGCCTGGGTTCCACCCGAGCATGAAAATGTACAAGCACAAACGGCCCATGTTCTATAACATGGTAAGCGTTTGCGAGGTGGAAGGCACTAAGGCATACCTGGGAGAGCCGGAGCTGACAATCCTGAATGGGGAGGAAGTCAAAGGACTCGAAATATTCAATGATGTGTTTGATTTTACAACTAGCCAGTTGATTGAGTCCCCTGTTGATGCTGAACTAGAAGATAAACCGACCCTGGCAATAACCTCGACTGAGGAATATGAAAAAGGTGAAAAACTAGAAGATGCAATGGCAGCTTTCACTAAGGCTATTAACGAGCTGATGAAGAAAGGCAATGCGTAAGAACAAGATCTACCAGGCACTATCAAGCTCCTCACTGAAAAGCTAATGCAAACCACTCTCGAGGCAGAACCTACCACTAATGCACCTGATGCTACAACAACTTAAGCCCCTTCGCCTATGGAGGAGGAAATTGATGATGTAATAATGAATATTTCTGATATCTTTGACAATTTTACCTACGAGGCTCATTCAATGAAGTACGACAATTTTGCTTACTTGTTTGATGTTCTTCCTGACGGTACCATCCATTCATATGATCATACGCATAACATCTTTAACATTCATGATACATCATTAAAAGATATTAACTTGGGTACAAATGAGTCGCCAAAAATAGTAACAATTTCCAATGATTTGACTCTTAAAGAAAAAAGAGAGATCACGAATGTACTTGAACGTCACGTGGCAGCGTTTGCTTGGTCATATGAGGATATGCCTGGAGTGGACAGATAGATCGTGAAACATCGTATCCCGACTAACCCTCGAATCAAGCCGGTAAAATAAAAACTGCATCGCTTAAGGCTGATAAGTGTATAATTACACTTGTTATCACATTAATTTTATATAATAAACACTGTAGTTTTAGTCATTTCATATAAAAGATTTCACGTGGTATGTAGTTGTTTTCGATGCAAATGCAGATACTAGGTAAATCTTGGGAGTAAAATGAGCTAAAGTAGAATTCTATGAAAAAAGAGTGAAAAAGGTGCAAAAAGATGCGTGGAACTTAAAGATTTGGCTTAGGATCAAAGCTGTCAAAGATCGGTGAAGTTACAAGAAGAATTCTGAGTAAAACTCAATTCACAGTCGCGACAATCATTCACGGTCGTAACTTGTTTACTTCGGAAATAGAAGATTACCAATCAAAGATTCATGGTCGTGACATGTATATCGCGGTCGTGACATGGGCGATTTTCTAGTATTATCTTTTTAACTAACAACCGCCAGATAAGCATGATCAACCGCCATCAACTACCAACGAACAGACGCCTATCAGGAGTCAACCAATCATGAATAGGTGCTTATCCATTGTGGATTATATCAAAGCTTCTCAACCAATCACAATGAA